>JAECZO010000223.1:0-19077 GCA_019188245.1 Novymonas esmeraldas | reverse complement strand
GGGACAAGCGGCACGTGCAGGCCGAGGGACACGGCGTGCACGCCCTGCGCCATGCCCATCACCGCCGCGTCGCCGGCTGCGTCGCCGGCCGCGGGTGGCGGTGCGTCTGCCGGCGGCGCCACGCCCCACGGCGCGTACAACAGCGGCTGCTGGCCCTGCTGGCCCTGCTGCTGCGGCGCTGGGTGCTGGTAGTGCGGCAGCGGCGGCGCGTACGTGAGCGAGGGGTGGGGGTGGTGCACGGGCTGCGGTGTGTGAGGTGCGGTGGGCTCTGCAGGCGGCTGCGGCGGCGCCGGCTGCTGCGGCAGGACGTGGGGGAGCTGGTGCAGCTGCTGCGGGTGGGGGTAGGGTGCTGTGTGGGGCTGCGGTGCGGGTGCGGGTGCGTCCGCGGCTGCGCGCCGGTGGGGGCGAGGGCGTGGTGTCGAAGTCATGGGAGGGGTGTGCGGGCAGACGCCGGGAGCCGCTGCGACGACAAGGCGGGGAGGGCAGGGCGGGGACGGCGTCGCGGGATGTGGGGGTGGTGGGCTGCGGCAGGGGTGAGAGAAGCGACAGAGCGATGGTGCACAGGAGTCCGTCTATCTCTCCTTGAGGTGTTGTGAGTGTGTGTGTGTTGGTGTGGTAGGAGGCGTGGGAAGGCGGCAGAGGCAGAGAACGCAAGAGACAGTGTAGGCTGGGGTGCACGTGCACCTGGCTCAGCAGGCACGGGCTCCCTCTGCCAGGACGCAAGGTGAACGACGAGGGGGCGGCGGCGGACGCTGCATGAGGAGGAGCAACGATGATGGGCGGTGGAGGAGGCGACAGCGACAGGGCGGAGGGCGGCGGGGACGCCAATACAGTTCTCACGAGCGGTTAGAAGGGAAGCACAGGGTGAAGGTCAACACAACAGTGGTGGTGCTGATAGCAAAGTGTTAGGCGTGGACTGGAGGGGTGTACCGACGCGACAGAGCAATGTAGGGAAAGAGACATCGGAGAAGAGAAGGAGAGGGGGAGCTGGAAGACAGATACACACACAGACACAGGCAGAGACGCACACAGACACACACATGTGTTCACATGTTTAGACACAGACACTCACAGACTCGACGAAGTTCAATGATAAACTGACAGGGATTCGCAGGTGGCACCCTCGTGGACAAGGGTCCATGGACGGACCGGCTGAGAGACATCGACGAGGGGCAGCGACGCTGCAGGACATCGCCAGCGGCGGAGTCCAGCAGATTACGTGAGGGGGCACTCTGGTGCGTGGAGCGAGGAGAGAGGGCTTGACGTCCTATGAGAGGCAGAGGTAGGCACGGGTGAGAAGCACAACGTTGTTCACACAGACAGCGGAGAGGGAGGGAGGGAGAGAGAGAGAAACGCCAGCGAGCTGGGGAGAGGGTAACGTACGCGAGCACTGCTGCTGCACCACGCGAAACAAGTTGTGTGCGCCGTGCATCCGCGCATACGTATGTGTGCACCCGCCAGCATGTCCTGAGCACAGCGGGCGGTGCCCCATCCATGACCTGCCAGTGCCCACCTTGCCAGCACTGATCTCTCTCGCTGCACCGACGGCCGGGAGCGCATCGCACGGCATCCCGTGGTGGTGCGTGAGCACTGCACACGGTTCTGCACTCCCACCCCCCCCGCCGCCGCCGCAGCTCACCGTCGAGGACCCACGAGAGTCGGTGCGGCGGGCCAACGGCCGGAGGAGACAGCACTCTCTCCTCTGACTGCTGGAGAGGCGTCGGGTAACAACAACAACACCGAACAGCAGTTCAGCCACTTCGTGCGCACCACTGCGTCTCTGCCGCCAGCCGTCGCACCATCGTCCCTCCGCACACAGCACAGGTCAGAGGTCCCTCTCTGTCTCTCCACGTGCCGCTGTGCCTGAGAGGACTCGGTGGCACAGCCGCAGCCACACACACGGTGCACGACGCCCGGTGCAGCGAGCAGCGCGAACGCGGAGCCTCTCGTCGCCCCATCGCCACACCAGATTCACGGAGCGGCCAACGCTCCCGGAGACACGCAGGGTCACCGTAACCGACACAAGCGCACATGCTGACAGGAACGACGCCAGAGCCCCGCCACCGAGGTCCCCCCTCCCCCCCTAACCCTCCCCACACACGACGTCACGACGTACACACACACACGCGCACACACTACCACACACTCTTCCGATGCAGCGCGATGTGGAGCGCCACGGCCGCCACGAGGCAGGCGAGAGAAACGGCCATGAGGGACACGTGCGCGGCGTTCAGTGTCCTGCTGACGTGCAGCGTGTCGCCGCTGCGGGGCTGCAGGCGGTTGACAGACGCCGCGGAGGACATGGAGAGCTGCGTGCCCATCGTCGCGGCGGAGAAGATGAGCGCCAGCACCGCCAGCGCCTTGGCGTAGAGGAGCACCGCGGTCAGGCGGCGCACCTGCTGGCGGCGCAGCTGTGTGTAGGACTTGCGTGCCCGCGTGAGGAACAGCTTCAGCGTGCGCGCACCGGGGGAGCTCTCCGGCATCGCGTCGCGGCCGTTGTCCGCTGCGCCGCCGTCGTCGTCGCTGGAGCTGCGGGGCCAGTCCTGGTGCGACTCCGCCCTCGATGCGGGTGCGCTGTGCTGGAACAGCAGGCGGTCGCGCAGGCGCCGCGGATGCCACCACGCGTCCCGGCGGACGTCCCCGGCCGCGACGCTCTCCTCCAGCACGCTGCGACTCACCACGTGGCGGCTCTGCAGGAACATCCAGTCCGTCGTCGCCGCCGGTGCCGGCGGAGGCGGCGGTGGCGCAGGCGACGGGGCCGCGGCGGTGAGTGCGGCGCTGGGCAGCCACGGGCCGCCGCGGGTGCGCTGCTGCTCCGCGACGGGCTCGTCGGGGCTCGAGAGGTCCGCGTCGCCGCCACCGCTGCGCGACGCCGCCGAGAAGACGCACGACTGCGCCTCCCGCACCGACGCGAGCTCCTCCGCGCTGTCGCTGTCGCCGGCGTCGTCTCGCGCGCGCGGCACGGCGTCGTCGCACCGTGGCTCGCGTCGAACAGTGGCGGCGGCGGCGGTGGCCGTGTCGCTGCTGCCGGGCACGCTGGATGCGCGCTGGCGCACAGGGCTGTCCTCGCGCGGCGTCCCGTGCGTCGACCCGCTGCTGGCGTGTGGCGCGGGGGGGCCCGCGGCGGCTGCAGCGGCGGTGGCGGAGCTGGGATCGGCGTGGCACGTCGGCACGCTGGCCGGCGCGGCGGCACCGGTGGCCACCGCAGCGTCGGGCACAGGCGCACTCGGCGTCGAGTGCTCAGCGGGAAGGTAGTGGCCCTCGCCGTACGACACCGTCGGCACCACGCCGTGCAGCGTGCCGCCGGCTCCCAGCACGTGGAGCGGTGCGAGTGGCGCGGCGCCGTGATACGGAGGCGCGAACGTGTGCGCCGGCTGCTGGAGAGGCATCTGCATGGGCATCTGCATGGGCATCTGCATGGGCATCTGCATGGGCATCTGCATGGGCATCTGCATGGGCATCTGCATGGGCATCTGCATGGGCATCTGCATGGGCATCTGCATGGGCATCTGCATGGGCATCTGCATGGACATGTGCATGGGCAGCTGCATCTGCATTGGCATCTGCACCGTGGCGGGTGAGATGGAGAGCGCAGTGGAGAGGTCCTGCGGCGTGACGCCACGGACGTACTCCACGGCGCCGCCGGACACGTCGGTGGTGGTCCACACGCCGTGCACCAGCGCCGCCACATCGTGGCCGGGGGGCAACACGCCAGCGGAACCCTGTACGCGGAGCAGGATGTCGCGCGCCACGGACGCGTCCACCTCGAGTGCGGCGCTCAGCTGGCGCAGCTTGGCGCGCTGCACCGGGATCATGTTCGCCGCCACCGCCACCAGGACCGCGGCGAGCAGCGTCAGGCACGCCGTCACGATGAGGAGGATCGTTGGCGGCGTGTACCCGAGCGCCACCACTTTGTCGCTGCCGCGGAGGCGCATGGACACGGCGGACACGCTCAGGTCCATGACGAAGGTCGCCGTCACGGTGAAGTCAAACATCCCTCCCCCGTTCTTGGTGACCTCGGACGGCAGCTCCTCGCAGATGGTGACTGCATAGGTGTCTGCGGTGGAGGCGGAGGAGCCCGATGCGCCAGCAGCGCCGCGTCCGCAGCGGTAGAGTGGACTGGCGGGCGCGAGCACCACGTACGAGCCGGTGTCGTCGCCGCTGAGGCAGCTGGAGAGGTACTGTGCGCAGGTCAGCTCCTCAGTGGTGAGGGCGGATACCGTGGGGACGTCTGGCGCTAAGTTGGCGAGCACCTCTGCAACTGACACTACGGGCTGTGAGCTTGCGCTGCCGCTGTCCGCGACGTACATGGAGAGGTTGGTGGAGAGCACCGACGACAGAATCAGAAGCGGCACGGGGCTCACTTCCCCTGAGCACTGCAGCGAGAGGCGCGCCCGCGCGCTCTGCGGCTGTGTGCTGTTGATGTCCATCACAACACTGAGCGACGACGCCGGTGCCTGTGTCGGAACGCTCTCCACCCTCGCAGCAGCAGCCGCGGCGGCGTCCAGCGGCGCTGGGCGGCTGTGTGTGTGCGCACTGCCCCACTGGCCCATCCTCACCCCGCTGCCGCCGCGCTGACTGTGCGGCGCCTGGAGCGCGCGTGGCGGCGTGCAAGAGCGCACGTGTGCCTGGTCGATGCCGCTGAGCTCGAGCAGGTCGGTGAAGGGGCTCTGCACCCCGTTCGTGATCGTCCGCATCCACCCTGCCGCAGCTGCGTCGGTGAAGACATCGCACGCGTACTGCCTGAACACGATGCACGGAGCGAAGGCGGCGTACGTGGAAAGGGAGTACAGCGGGGACCCGGGCAGTCCGTCGTAGATGGACGGGAAGGTGGTCTGCGAGAGCGGACGGCTGAAGACGACGGTGGTCTGGCTGATGGGGGTGAAGAAGGAGCCGACCAGCAGCGCGATGGACGCGGCGAGGGCGAGGAACAGCGGCAGGTAGTACGTGAGCACCTGCGCCGGGGCCGCCATCGGCACGTGCAGCCGGAGGCAGAGCGGCGGCGGGGCCTGCGCCACTCCCAGGGCCGCGGCGGCGCCGTCGGGTGCCGGGAGCTGCAGCCCGGACGCGTCGGACGCCGGGGCCGCCACTGCGTGCGGCGGTGGCGCCATGCCCCACGGCGCGTAGGCCAGCGGCGGCGGCTGGAGGTAGGTGGCGCGCGTTGGCGCGAGGGACGGGTCGGCGGTTGCCGCGTCGTGCGCGTGGTGGGCGGGGACGCTGTCTGCCGCCGCGTGTGCGTGGCGCAGCGCTCGATGCGGAGCTGGTGCCGCGCGAGGGACCCGCTGAGGGCTGGGTGGACGCGGCGGCGACGGCGGCAGTGGCGCAGCGGCGGTGGCGCCTGCGACGGCGGAGGCGGGCTCCGGGCTGCCTGTGTGTGTCGCGGCAGACGGCAGCGCGGACATGACGGGCGGTGGTGGTGGTGGTGGTGGTGGGCTGCGATGTCAGCGCAGCGGCTGCGGTGGGGACGAGGAGGGGGAGAGAGGAGGGAGAGAGGGAGGGACGTTGTCACACACGGCGAGGAGCATCGCATGTCCCGCGGGCGAGGTGCGGTGCGTGGCGGCCGAGCGCCTGTCGTCGGGAGGCGGCGGAGACACCGATGCGCGCGTGCGCTGTTTCGAGGGAGGGGAGAGAAGGGGGGGAGGGCAGGCGGCACGTGCAGTGCTGACGACGCGGTGGGGACTGAGTGCGCCGGTGGCGGGTGGTGCCGTGGATCCGCTCTGACTCTCTTTCTCTCTCTGCCGTGCTCTTCCGCGTCCTCGGCGAGCGCAGCGCACACCATCTGCGCGAGGCGTCGGACGCGGTGGTGGTGGTGGGGGGACGGGGAGGAGGCTGTCGCACCCGACGGTGACTGCAGCACGGCAGCGTGGGCTCGGCCGGCGACACTGGCCGACGCTGCGCCTCTGTCCGCTGCTCCCACCCCCCCGCAGACAGACGGTGCTCCACGCGTGGAGGCGGAGGGAGGCGGAGGGGCACGTCTGGCCGCAGAGTCGGTGCGCGTGTGTGTGTGTGTGTGTGGAGCCGGTTGTGAGGAGGGGAGGTCACACGGCGACGACGATGACAGCCGAGGGTGTGCGGGGCAGAAGAGGGGTGAGGCGAGCAGCACGCATCGGGGAATGGCACCCACACAGACACATAGATACACAGCCGCAGGTGGACGGGGTCGGACTCACACGCCGACAGGTACGCAGGCAAAGAGAGAGGGCGGAGACGAGGGAGACTGCAGAGGGCAGAGCAGCGACGTCGGAGACGGGAGCACACGCGGGAGAGAGAAAACACAGAAAAAACAGAGACGCACACGCATACACACCGGTAGGAGCGAGATTGGATTCAAAAGGGGGGGGGAGAGAGTGGATCTGTGTTGGGTTGAGTGTGCGTGTGTGTGTTTGTATGCGTGGAGGCAGGCATCAATGCCGAAGAGGTGTGTACATGGTGGCAAAGAAGCAAGACGGAGCACAGAGTCGCACAACGCAGGTCAAGTCCTCCCTTTCTTTTTTTTATTTGACGATGAATCAGTGGCATGGTGGTCTGCGGCTCTGTCTCTCTCCCTCGGTGCAGTGCGGTGCGTGGTGTCAGAGCACAGATGGGGAGAGAGAGAGGGAAGGAGAGCAGGAGAAACTCAAACACACAAGGCAAGAGGAGAATAAAAGAAGAAAAAGAAAAAAGACATCCAAACGGAGGAGGAGGAGATGAAAGGCGGGAGGGGGGGGCACACCCACACACTCACACACCCACACACACCCACACACCCACACACACACACAGACACACACACACATCACAATAAACGACAACAAAAAAAAAAGAAAAGGAGTCAACACGCGAAAGCAAGAAAGAGAAAGCGGAACAGAGGGGGTACGAGAAGTGCACACCAACACGTACGTGGGTCGTCGTGATAAGGAGGTGCATATCTTTGAGTGTGTGTGTGTAGACATGCAGCAAGAAAAAGAGAAAAAAAAAGAAAAAGGGAGTTGCTACATCTGTGGTAGAAGCAGGCTGAACCTCGGGCAGGTGACCAACGAACGTGTGTGTGCGTGTGTGTGTGGCCGTAGATGAGGAGGTTGGTGGTGGGCGGGAGCGGGAGGGAGGGAGAGAGAGGGGGGAGCGACAGCTGTTGTACGAAGAAAAACAAAGAGGGAGACAGTCAAAGAGAGGAAGGGACACCAAATCTGTGTCTGTGCCACGTGACGCAGAGAGACGGTGAGGAAGAGCAAAAAAAAAAAGAGAGAGAGAGAGGAAACAGAAAAAAAAAGGAAAACAGAGCGTGTGTGCCCGTGTACGTGCAGACACACGCGTTCTGTGGCGGCCGAGTCGGATGACGACAAGCCCGAACAGCGAGGTGAAAAACAAAAAAGACATCGACGTTTCGGCTCAGACAGACACACACACTCACACACACACACACACACACACATCCCTCTCCCCACAACGCACACGACATTCAAAGAGAGAGAGGGAGAGCTGCTGCCTAGACGATCGCTGTAGCATGTGGGAGAGAAAGAGATTTTTTTTTTTTTGTTGACTGTACTGGCGGAGTCACACTCTCACAGAAGCGGTCCTCACAGTTGCATGACAGCGGAAGGGGGAAGACGCGCGTACATCTCCGGCGGCGCCCCATCAAACACCGGACCGCCTCTGCCACAGTCGCCACATCGCTACGAGACGGTGTGGGTGTTTGGCAGGTCGGCGTTGGATGTCCGCTCTGCTGTCACAGCCGGCGACGGCGAGGACAGTCGAGAGACGTTGTCTCCCTCGACGGGGACACGGGCGATGTCCACAGAAACAGGAGCAGTGGACGGAGAGGCTGGTGCACCGTCAAAGAACACGGACGATGGAGGGGGAGTGATCGCGTGTTGATCCGGCGTGTCTGCGCGTACTTCGTGCAACGCACCCGTGCGGGGCGAACATCCTCCCGGCGTGCTCGAGTCTGTCCCAGCGAGCTCGGAAGGGACGTACACCTCCACGGCGCCGTGCACAGCCTTTTCATCGCCGCGCGGTGCCTGTGCAGTGTCGCCGTCACACGAGCCGTCGTCTACATCGACGGCGGTGGCGGTGGTGTCCGCTCTGTCCAGCGGATTGCGCTCGAGCTCGCTCTCGTCAGCACGGATGCGCTCACGTGGCTGCTGCTGCTGCTGCTGCTGCTGCTGTACCTCCTCTACTGCTGACGTGGCATCCTCTCTGTCTCTCCCGGCACAGCAGCGGCAGAAGAGGGAGGTGCCGTAGTACGCCAGTAAGGCAGACAAGATGGCAGCCAGCGCGACGACAGAGACGCTGACAACGACAGTCACGATGATACTGTTTCGTGTGTCAGTGTCCATTGTGGTCGTCGTAAGGGGGAAAAAAAAAAGTGTGCCCAGTCAAGAGTGTGTGGGTGCGGAGCCGCTCTGCGTGTGTGTGAGAGAGAGAAAGGGGGTAAGCAGAGCTTCAGTGGGTGAGGCAGCGGAGGTGGTGTGATGGCGTGTGGGTGAGTCTCCAAGAACGAAGACGACGCACACGCACTCAAAAAAAAAAAAAGAGAAAACACACACTATCGATCTCAATTCAGGAATAAAAAAAAAAGAGAGCGTTCGCGAAGATATGGTCTGTGCACGAGATTGAGAGCGCCAAAAAAACAAACAAACAAACAAACAGGCTGAAGAATCTCTTACAGCACTATACGTACACACGCACACAGAAGCTTGAAATCGAGGTGTGTATGTGTGTGTGTGTGTGTGTGTGTGTGATCGTGGGAGAAAAAAAAAGAACTTGGTTTCTGATGTTGCAGTAATGGGAGACCGTGACGAGAGGAGGAGGCGGAGGAGCTGGAGAGAACAGCAACAACAAAAAAAAAAACTCGAGAGAGACTCTGTTCGTAGAGATAGATAGAGAAAGAGAGAAGGAAAGGAGGTGTGTGTGTGGGAGCAGTTCACTTTTTGGAGCCAACGAGCGCTGAGTGAGGAGAGGGGGGGATGAACGGGGCGGGGCCAATCGACTTCCTTATCTCGTCTTCAGTGCGGTCTTCACCAGACTTGACGGCTTATACACTCATTCAACAACAACAACAACAACTGAAACAGAAAAAAAGAGAAAATAAAGAAAGAGGAGAAGACAAGACAAGAAGAAAAAAACAAACAAACCAAACAGTCAATCAAGATTGCGCGAATGACGGATGCTACACGGGTGAATGCAGACACGGTCCACACGCCCGTCAACTCCTCCTCCTTCTGCTTCTTCTCGTCCAACGTCTGAGGTGCCGCGTCTCACTAGATGGCGTGTGTGTGTGTGTGTGTGTGGAGATCGTAGCGTGTTGTGAGGAGGAAGAGAGGGAGAGAGTGGTGAAGGAGTGGGGGTGGGGGGAGGGGGACAGTGCTGACGAAATTCAAAAAAAAAAAAAGAGCGGCGGTTCTGCCGACGCGGAGGTCGAGTGGAGAGGAGAGGAGAGAAGACAAAAAAAAAAAAGGTGTGCAGGAGACGTACACACAGTCGTCTGTCTCCTCTCTCACTGTCGCCCCCCTTCTCTCTGTCTGTCTCCTCCGCTCGCAGCGTGCTATGTCGGCGTCCTGACTATGATGAAGAAGGGAGGGGGGGGGAGAACGACTTTGTTTATTGCTTTCTCTTTCTCTCTCCCAATGTGCGTGTATGTATGTGTGTCCGTGTGTGAGTGTGCAGCACTGGTGGCAGCGCAGAGCTGGAAGAGAACCAAAAGAAAAAAAAGCCAACAAAAAAACTGCGCGGCAGGCAGGGTGGGAAAGAAGAAGAGAGTGTAGGTGTACATGTGTGCGCTGTTTGAAGGGAGGAAGATGCGCACATCCGGAAGGGATGAGTTGCTCTCTTCCGGCCCTCGCAGAACCTGTTTCAAGTGGACGCGTGACGTACGAGTCTCGAGGGGGGTCGCGGAGGAGCAGGTTGAAAAGCAAAGACACACAATGCGATGCACGCTGAGGCGTTCTGCAGTGTCTTCCTCATCTATCATTGCCCGCATCTCGCGCAGGAAATTGTCTGAGCAGCGTGTGTGTACACACTACCTCTGCGAGTCAATGTCATTCGTTTACTTTCCCTTCTTTTTCTTTTTCTTTTTTTCTTTCTACTGTCGGAAGTGGTGGAGGTGGGGCAGCAAAAGGAAAGGGTGACAACGCAGACGTCTACGCAAGAAAACACAACATACGAGGAGGAGGAGGACAGGGGGAGAGGGAGAGCCGCGTCGACGGTTGCGTGTGTGCCACGTGCAATGAACGTTTTTTTTTTTTGTGTGTGTGTGTGCATTTGGAGGAGACTTTAGAACACGAATTCGTTTCGCGCATCACAGCGATCAGTGGAGAGGTGAGAGACAAGAGCGATCAACATCAGCGCCTCGGAAGGGAGGAAACAGACACATACAGACACACACACACGCACACACACACACACGCACACACATACATACATACACAGTCACGCGAGAGTACAAGAGGAAGAATGATGTCCCCGCGGCGACGTGCGCCGTGCACATTCCGCTACAACGCCAAGATCACCCGTACAAGAACACCCCGTCAACCCCTCCTCACATTCACCTTCCACACATACAGACACACACACACACACACACACACAGATACTCGTTTCCGATTGCACTGTTGAAGAAGAGAAGGAGGCGCGCCGGCGTCCATCTCAGACTGACGCACCGCTGACATTGTGGCAGCGATGAGGGAGGCATGACGAGAGGGAGGGAAGGGATGAGGATGAAAAAAAAAAAAGGAAAAGGAGAGGTACGCAACTACAAGAACAGCAACAATAACAGAAATGCACACCTACACCCACACCCACACCCACGCTCGTCTTATGAGGCAACAGTGCATCACAGAGCCTGTGCAGAGAGAGAGAGGGAGAAAGGTAATACGCAGCTCTAAGTGGGCAGTTCCATCGCATCAGGAAAAAAGAGAGAACAGCCACAGGGAAGGAAGATGTGAACACACACACACACACACACACACACACGCATACACACGCATACACGCAAACGCGCGCAGACAACAAAAATACAGGTTTCACAAAGAAATGATGCCTCTTCTCACGCGGTGTGAGGCAAGAACAGAAACTGAGAGAAGGGCTGACGGACAGAGAGGAGAGAGGAGGGGGGGGGGAGGCGTGGGGAGGTATGTTCGTGGACAATAAGAGTGTGTGCAGAGTTCACAAAACACGCACACATGCTCATCCCACCTCACGGCTGCGGTGGCTGCATTCCACCTCTTCTTGCGGTCTATTCGCCTTCTCACTCAAGTACACCAACGTACACACACACACACACACACACACACACACACACACACACACAAGACGAGGTGTGAGGATCACCGTGACGGTTCTTTTACACTTCTCTTTGTACTACTGCCTCTTCTTGGAGGCGCTGCGATGCCGCGACCCGCTGCCTCCTGGAGACGCGGCGCCACCGTTCTCTGGCGATGCTCTCCTGTGCCGCCCGCCCTTTGTGGTGGCCGAGTCCGCCTCCGCCGCGTCTCGGTCAGACTCGGTCAGCCTCCCCCAGTGCACACACGACGGGTCTTCCGAGTCCTGCTCCTCGTCGGAGCGGATGTCCTTGCGCTCGCCGCCCATGACCAGCGAGAGCGACATCACGATGATGAGGATGGCCCAGTACACATGCAGCCCCTGCAGCGCCACGTTCAGCAGGAACACGAGCATCCACATGTTGAAGTTGCCGTGACGGAGCTTGGAGGCCATCCGGATCGTTGCCTTGCCCATGTACGGGAGGCAGTAGAGACGGAAGTAGAAGAACAGGGCGATGAAGACGGCGAAGCAGCTGTTCGTGCTCACCTCGGTAATGACGTGGCTGTACAGCAGCGATTGCCGGTAGGTCTTGCCATCCTTCTTCGCCGCGTGCTTCTTGTTGTACCGCTCCTGCCGTGCGACATCCTCCTGCAGCATGTAGTGCAGCGTCTTGCTGACCGAGAGCATGATGTCGGAGGTGTCGTGGATGAAGAGCACGTAGGCGCCGAAGCGGTGCTCGAGCCCCATGTGGGAGCACAGGATGAGCAACAGCGTCGTCACGTGGTGCACCGTGTACTCCAAGAAGTCCGACCGCTTCACATGCCGTTCGATGAAGAGAAGCGAGAACAGCTCGGCAAAGTAGAAGGCAAGGCCGTAGTGATAGTACATGAGAAGCTCCGTCGGTGGGTTGTACGGGTGCGGCAGGAGGAGGTGCAGACTCGCCTCGTCGTCCAGCGGAAGTCTAAACCACGGCTGGTGGCGCTGCACGACGTACCCGAAGCCGGAGGAGACGATGTAGAAGAGCGACAGCCACGCCTGGTTCTGGAACTTCATGATCTTCTTCTGGTTGCGTCGGGAGAGGGAGGCCATGCCGCGTCGGCCCGCGGCGACGCGGCGGCGATGGCAGAGGGTGTTCTCGGTGACGACACCCATGTAGATGCCGAAGCGTGCGAAGGGCTCGCGGCAGAGGTAGCGGACAACCATGATGGCGAGGAACCAGTACACGCTGGGCCACATGGCGGGCAGGACGCTGACATCCATGCCCCAGCCGCTGCAGCCGACGCCGAGGCGGTCCTGATACGCCTTGATGTTGAGGAAGGCGCCGGGCAGCTCCGACCACTGCAGCGTGGTGCGCGCTGTGTCAAGGATGCGGTGCGAGGCATTGGCCGGGTCTGATATGTATAGGTCTGCCGGCGATGCGTAAGGGCTGCCAATGCCCTGTGCACGGATGGTCTCGGCCGAGTAGTGGAGGGCCATGGCTGCTCTAAGATCGCAGGGAAGGTCGCGTAGAGGAGATCACACACACACACAGACGCACAGATGCACAGACACACACGCACGCGTGGGGAGGGGAGAGGTGCCCGAGCGGGAAGGGGGAGGAGATTAGCGACAGCACAAAGAACTCACAGCACACACACACACACACACACAGCACGCACTTGCAGGTACAGGTACAGCAGTCGACAGTCTCTATTGTGAGTCGCGCCGCTGCTTCTCTTCTCTCGAGTGTTGGAGAGGAAGTGAAAAAGATGAAGAGAAGAGAGGATTACACGTGTCGGAGAGAGGTAGGGTGGGTGGGAGTGGGGTAGAGTGTAGAGACAGAGAGGGAGAGAGAGACGGGTGTAGGAGCACACACACCGAGGGACAGTGCGACAGGTCGAGCACAGACGCGTGTATGTGCGTTTGTGTAGTCGGTGTTGTGTGTGAGAGGGAGATACAGAGAGAGGAGAGGAGAGGAGAGGATTAGACGAGTGAGATGTGCGTGTGTCCAATTTGATTTCACGGGCTACGAGAGAGAGAGAGCGCGCTTGAAGACTACACAGAGTGACGCGTGTGTGATGGTGTGTGCGTGTGCGGGTGTGCGCGCGCTTGTGTGTGTGTGTGCTTGGATGATTGTTTCTGCGCACGTTGTGTGCACTGTCGACACAGGTTCGAGTGGAGCGGAGAGAAGAGGAAGAGAAGGCACGCGAGGATGAGGTGGGCACACACTTGAATCGACACAGGTATAGCATAGGCGCACGTGCGCCGATACCGATCCGTCTGTCGATGAACAGGCGTAGAGCATGTGCACGTGTCTGTCTTGGTTCTTTTTTTTTTTTTTTTTGGTGCGCTTGGTGACAACGGCGTGCAAGTCAGGCGGGGACATCTGGGCGGAAGCGAAGGGTGATGAATATGTGAGAGAGGGAGGGAGAGGGAGGGGGTGCACGCGTGTGTGTCCGTGTTTGTGTGTGTGTCTGTCTTTTCCAAACCACACACCAGCACGCGCGCTCGTTCCACACCACTTGCCACACTCCTCCTTCTGTCGGCTACACACACGCCACCACTACCGCAAGATATGCCCCGCACCACCACTGAAGAAAAGGCGTTGACTATCGAATTGCATTCCCTCCACACTTTCACTTCTGAGGTCACACACACTCACACACTTACACACACTTACACACACATAAATTGACAAAACGAAAAATAAAAAGAGAGGAAAGAAAGAGAGGAGGGGGTGGGGGGTGCACCGCGAATGAGATGAGCACAAGTAGATGATGATGCTGGCCCCCACTCCTCCTCTTCTTCTCTCCGCTAGCCGCGCACTCGATGGAAGAGGAGAAGAAGAGTGTGGTGGAGAGGAGGTCTGAGAGACACACACACACGCACACGCACACGCACACGCATATCATCATCCTCATCTGTGCGCAGAGACAAACACATGAGGAGAGAAAGAAAGCGAATTCGAGGCTCGATGAGCAACAACAAACAAACAAAAAAGAAACAGGAGTAGAGAGAGAGAGAGAGGAGAGGAGAAAGAGGGAACATGATCAACGCTGGCGTGTGTGTGTGGCCTCTGACCTTTTCATAAGAAGTCAGACCAGAAGGCGAGAAACGACAAGAGAAGCAAGATGGAAAGAAAAAAAAAAAAGAGGGAGAGAGAGAGGGAGAGTAAACAAAAAAACACAGCAACAACAACCGAAAGAAAGAAAGACAAAAAACAACGTTCACTACAGGTCCGTCGAAATCAAAACTACAGCAACGCGCACGAGTACCATCAAGGAAAAAAAAAAAAACAGCGGAAGAGGACGGAGACTGAGAGATGGTGACAAAAAATGTAATTGTGACGGTGTGCACGGCGCACACAAGCTGCGGAGTGAGTAAATGTGTGAGAGAGAGAGAACACAAATACACTCACACCTACACATACATCCTACACCGACCACAGCGACAACAGGAAAAGGGAGCCACGCAAAAAAAAAAAAGAAGAAGAATCGAAGGACACAAAGTAACATCAAATGAGTCGGTTAGCAGATGTGAGCTGCACAGAGACTATCTAAACCATTCCATCGCTCCCCCCCCGAAGGAACTGTGACATACCACAAGTGCCACCAAAGACTCGAAAAAAAAAAGAAAAAAAGGTGTATTCAGAGGACAAAACAAAACAAGAGAAACAACATCACCAAAAACAAGACGGCATCTTCATCGAGTGCACACACTGTTCTTGCGCCAAGTCGAGAGCAGCAGCCACACACCTACACACACACACACACATACACACACAAACACACGCAGAGGAAAGATGCCTGTCAACACACAAACAAAGAAGAGAAAGGAAACAAAAAAGTGGAGAAGAATGAAGGAGAAAAGAGAAGGACATGAGCACCACCAAAGACACGCGTCGTACATTCGACGGACACGCTATTCACTCACTGATACGTTCCGTCGAAAGAGCGCTGTATCGGCACGCCAACCCCCAACACACATACACACACACGCAGAGAAGAACACACGCGGCCATCCACCAGCAACGGCAGCTGCCAAACGCACACACACAAATTAGAGGAGAAAGAAAGACTGTTTAGTGATGTGGGTACACACACTGCGGATGTTCGGAGGACAGAGAGAGGGGCAGCAGCAGCAGCAGTGCGGGCGCACACGCAGCGCACACACACGCACAAACGCGCAGCCACCCCTGTCGCTCTGCGCGCCTCGCCATCGCCACCGTGGCCACCTGCACCAGCCTAGATGGTGTCGTAGATGGTGCCGCCGGTGCCGAAGACGATGCCGACGACACCGCAGATCAGCAGCAGGTAGGTGTTGAGGTAGGTGAACCAGCCCACCTGCGCCACCGTGAAGTTGCCCGAGTACATGAAGAACAGCGCGGGGAACACGAAGGCGAGGAAGCCGCCGCTGATGGCGCCGGCGAAGCCGAAGACGGTGTTGATGTTGGGGATGAACAGCCCGCACAGCAGCGATGCGACGGACAGGATCAGCACAACCAGCAGGTGCTGCCAGAAGGGGATGTTGTCCACGTACGTCGTGTCCTCGGCAGTGTTGTTAGCAAACTCGTGGTCTGCGCCCTCCACTGACGCGTCTCTTCCCTCCAGACTGTCACACTCGATGTCGGCGGTGTCCGCCAACGGCGCGTGCATCGGCTTCGCTGCGGCGTCGCGCTCCTCCTCCTCCTCTTCGTGAGGAGTTGGTGTGCTCATCGTATCGGCTGGACGATTGCGGTAGCGGTGCTGGAAGCCGATCAGGTAGTAGAGCGAGTTGCGCGCTGCGATCGTGAGAAGAGCGTAGGCGACACACAGCTTGATCATAACGCCAACGTAGGCGATCATCACCTCCACCTCCGACAGCGGGTCGAACATGAGCAGCAGCGACTTGCCCAGCAGGTTTCGGCTGCCAAAGTCGAAGTAGCCGAACACGCACACGAGCACGTACAGCGTGCCGCACAGAATCATGCCGATGAACGCCGCCCACGTGTAGTTGCGCGTCGTGCGCACCGCAGGTGCCATATCCCACAGCACTTCGTACGCATTTATTTGACACACGTAGGCGAACATAAACACACCGACGGAGTGGATGACGGAGTTGCCGGTGCGGAATAGGAACACGGTGTTGTGCACCAGCGCGTCGTCGTTCACCTGGTTGCCGGACACCTCCACGTGGTGGATTGTCTCGGACAGTCCGTGGCGGCAGCTGTGCACGACGACGACGATCACGAAGTACACCATGAAGGTCACCGCGAGCGCGGAGGCGTAGCGCAGGGAGTCGATGTGCTTCGGCACCACCAGCGGCAGCATCACAAAGAACCACACAATGACTGTCAGAACGCGGATGCCTTGCTTCGCGGCAAAGAACTGGATGGCGCGATTGTCTGGGTGCCTCTTGAGGGCTCCATTGAAGATGGGACTCAGGCAGTTGCCCACACTGATGACGTACGCGGTGCAGCCGGCAAACGAGTGGAACCAGCGGATGAAGGCTGCCCAGTAGGAGAAGGAGTAGTTGCCGTAGGGGAACAGCCACCGCGCCATGCCCTCGAAGCTGCGGATCTGCGTGCTCTGCGCGGACAGCGCCAGGATGTACATGGAGAAGACGGAGAGGTACGTGATGATGATGAGGTAGATGATGGCGAGGATCAGCCCCGCCGAGTCCGAGGCGGCGGGCAGGCCGAGGATGCCGGCGCCGATGGACGCGCTCGCC
Organism: Novymonas esmeraldas; assembly: GCA_019188245.1. Lineage (NCBI taxonomy): Eukaryota > Euglenozoa > Kinetoplastea > Trypanosomatida > Trypanosomatidae > Novymonas > Novymonas esmeraldas. The sequence goes on along the minus strand of JAECZO010000223.1, from coordinate 2,151 downwards.
ATGTTAAAGGCACTGGAGAGGATGCCGCCCGGCGGCACGATGGCGTGCACCACCTTGATGGCGCCGCCGCCGACGCGCTGCAGGACGCCGCGGCAGCCGGTGCTGTGTGCGGGCTGCTGGCGGTGCTGGCGCGGCTCTGCGCCGCGGGTGTTGCGCGCGGCGTTGGTGGGGCTGTAGGGCCGCGGCTCCTGACCGCTGGCGCGGCTGGACATCTCCTCGCGCTGCGAGCATGCGTGGTTGACGGGACGGGCCGCCATCCTGCCTGACTGAGAAAGGAGAGAGAGGGAGAGGGAGGGAGGGAAGGGGGAGGGCTGAGGTGAGGTGAGGGTGGGGACCGTCGCCTGGTGGTGGTGGTGGGGCTGCGGTGCGGATGCTGGTGTTGGTGTGTGTGTGTGTGTTGTGTGTGTGTGTGTGGAGCGAGAGAGAGAGCGAGATGGGAGGGTGGCGTGAGGAGAGGTGTGCTATCGCAGGCGCAGATGTTCGGTGCGTGTGGCCGATGCTCGTGTTGGGAGTGCGCGCGTCAAGTGCAACGGCTCACGATGAAGAGAAAGAGAGATGTGTTCGTCTCTCTGTGTGCGTGGGATTGTGGAAGTGGGACGGCTCCGCCACCGCACAAGAGAGGCGACGAGGAGGACTGAGTGAAAGAGGAGGCGGTGCGACTGCCGACGTGTGCCCCCACCCCCTCTTCCCGTACACAGTTGGCGTAGCCGCATCCACAAGAAAGAAGAATCGGAGCTATGGAGGAGGGCGGACGTGCGGGTGGCGGAGGCGGGTGCGTGGGCTGTCGGCGAACTGGCGAGTGTGCGGGCACTACTGGGCGGGTATGTCCCCAACAGTTTCCCAGAGTAGCCACGCGCACACGCGCCGGGAGGACGACGCGGACACACAGAGCTCGAGAACAGATGCGGGCAAGGAAGAAGAAGATGAATGGCGGGCCGCATGAAGGAGAGGACAAAGGATGGGAAGGGGGGGGAGAGGAAGGTGGTGGAGCCGTGTCAGCCTGTCTGGGAGACCGTGCACTCGACGAGAGAGGGACTGGTAACGATGAGAAAGCTGAGGATCGTGATTGGTGTGCGAGGAGAGGAAGGAAGACGGCGCAGCAGTATTGGTTGATGGATGAGGGAGCAGCTCAGGTGTGTGAGACCATGGAAGGGGCGGTTGCGGTGAGCACCGCCGTGTAGAAGAGAGCAATGGACACAGGAAACAGGACACACACGCAGACACAGACAGACACAGACTGAAAGACACACTGCGAGTGAGTTCCTCCCTCCCTCTGTCACACACACACATTCACACACACACACAGATGTGCACCTCAGCAGACACAATACACCGAAACAAAACAAATACACGCGAGAGAACACAGATGGCCAAGGAGAAGCGAATGGAGAAGAGGACAGCGGCAGCGGTGGTCGAGGTAACTGCAAAGCGTGAGGAGCTGCAAAACAGAGGCGGACGTGACCCAGGGTGTTTGTGTGTGTGTGTGGGTGAGAAAACACGGCCGCCTCAAGCCATCACTCCCGCATCACACACACGAACCATCATCGCCGCCTCGGTTGGTGACACGGGTTCAGCCGAGAGAGAGAGAGAGACAGACAGAGAAAGACTTCATCGACTGCGTGTAGAGGGAGGACAATGCGGCGAGATGATCCATCGGAATGCAGGACAATGCGGTGCAGAGCGCACGCAGACGTGCAGCAGATTGCTTCTTGCAGTACCGCCACCTCGACTCACAGGCGACTCGTGGCGTGGTTGCTGGGGTCGGTGTACAGCTTCACAAAGTCAGCGGTGAACTGCGTGATGGCATCCATCTGGCTGACGAGGACATACTCGTTAGGCAGGTGGATTATCTTGGCTGGGCCGGGCCCTACGATGACTGTCGGGATGCCCAGGACGTCTTGGAAGAAGCCAGCCTCCGTGCCGCCACCGAAGCGGCGCACTTCGTGGTCGTTGCAGAGGCGCCGGGCATGCGTCGTGGCAGCGGCTGACTCAGACGCTGTGAAAGCAGGGTAGGAGACGCCCCTCGTGATGGTGACGGCCGCCGCCGCGTACTCGGCGCGCATCGCTGGCAGCACCGTCTCCTCCACGTACCGCTGCACCTGCTGCTCTACCGCGTCCTTCTCCGCCGTGTGCGTCACACGCATGCTGTAC
>JAECZO010000222.1:0-19704 GCA_019188245.1 Novymonas esmeraldas | reverse complement strand
CGCCTGTGCCCGAAGGGCTGCGAGAGCACGATGTTCGCGATCCTGGCGAGTTTCAGCAACCTCGGTGCGTCAACGTCGTCGACGATCGGCGCGATTCTGATGGAGACGGCGTGGCCCATCGTGTCGAAGCCGCCGTGCGACTTCAGCAACCTGCGCTGGCTGCTCATCGTCGGTCATCTCGTCACGCCGCTCATCGCCATCCCGCTGGTCTTCGTGCTCATCCCCGGCACCCGCATCTGCGACCCGATCGACCCGAAGGAGGTGGAAGCACTGTCCATCTTCCAGAAGTGGCTCAACAGGTTTAGCGGGTCGTCGAAGCCGTCTGCCGAGAGTCAGCAGCAGCGGAAGCCCCAGTCCCTACCGGACACGGAGGAGCAGCGGTAGCGGCTGACTCTGCAATGCGAGCGTTGCGCACTCATGACGGCGTGCGTGTGTGTCTTCCTCTTCCTCTTCCTCCTCTCCTCCTGTGTTACCTCCCACACAACCTCTCCCCTCGACTTCACAGTTGGTGTGGCTCTTCCTCCTTCCCCCTCTCTGTTCTTCCTTTTCTGTTTTTTATTTCGTTGTTGTTTTTTCCTTTTTTTTTTGGTTGTTGCTGTGTGTATCTGTGTTAGTGTGAACTCTTGGCAGCGTTCCCGACGAGGCGGCTCAGGTACCGCAGGCACCCTCCGACCCTGCACCACACCCCACCCGTCTATCGCAGCCCACATCACTTCCTCCCTCTGTGTTCCTGTCTCCGTCTACCACTCGTTTCTTCCCTTGCGTGTGTCTCATCTTGACTTTCTCTCCCTGTGGAGGGTCTGTGCCTCGCTGCTTGTCTGTTGCCGAGGGCGAGTGCACAGCACCTTCCTCCTTCCCCCCCTCGTACGTCGCTAACGTGAGCACCGGTAAACCACACACCCACCCACCCACCCACATGCGCATGGTGCCTTTTACGGCCAACCGCTTCCACAACCACGACTGTGGTGCCGCACCCCACGGAACACACGACAGCGAGAACTCCCTTCCCACACCACGGTGCCTCTGAGTGCGTGCGTGTGTCTTTTGTTCCCTCTCTCTTTTGTTTGTTTCCGTCTGCATTTCGCGCTGATTTATGTGTTTCTGTGTGCACGTCTTTTCCTCTTTTCTGTGCCACACGTTTTTTTTTTTTCTCTCCTCCGCTTTGACGAGTACATGTGTGTGTGTGTGTGTTCATGTGTCTGTATGTGCTCATGTGTCTGAGTTTGCGTAGCACACAGCTGCTGGAAGTGAATGAGAGAGAGGCAGAAGTGGATTTTCATTCTGTCTCATGCATGCGCAGTGATGCGGCACACCATGACTGCCGTCCGACTGCGGTGCCTCCCCTCTGCCCTGACTCCCTCCGCTTCACACACAAACGGGAGGCACAGCTTCCCTGCTCCTCCACACCTCTGACAGGTCGCATAGACGCGACTTACCAGTACTACCATGTGAGGAGAGACGGTTAGAGAGAGAACAGCAAAAAAAAAAAAAAAGGACTCTGTCAAAAGTAGGAGGACACGCTTAGTGCGAGAGAGGGGTGCGGGCGGTGTGGCGCATCGACGCATCTCTCCATCTCTACTGCTGTCCTCCTCTCGCCGCTTCCATCGCTCACTTGTCCCCCGTTTCCTCTTTCTTTTCTTTTCTGCCTCCGGGCAGCATTTTTTTTCTTTCTTTCTCGTCTCCTTTGACTGTCATCACTGTGCTAACCGGGGCATCGGCACCATTTCGCCGACGTTGTTGTATCTGACGCACTCCGGCGACCTACTAATGAGAACAAGAATCCATCCCTACCCACCTCCGCTTGTGTGTGCCGTGAGCTGTTCATCGTGGAGGATGGCGGGCAACGGCGGTGCATCGGCGTCCGCCTTCCCCCCCCTCCTCTCCTCTCCTCTCCTCTCCTCTCTGTCTTTCTGTCGGCAGCGCGCACCTGCCTGCGCACTGCTCCTCTCCACTCTTCATCACTCTCGTCCCGTCTCTCTCCCTCTCTTTCCCTTCCCTACTCCCCTCACAGTCACGCAGACGAGCCGCACGACGTGTTGTCCCTCTCCCCTCGCCGCCATCCCCTCCCACTTCTCCTCTCCCACACACCGAGACACACACACCCACACACAAACACGGATACGGCCTTTTGTCGCGCTCACCACCATCATTGTTCTGTCAGTGCTTCTTTTCTCCCCTTCCCCCCCCCCTGCACACACACGCACGCACACACACACACACACACACACACACACACACACTGCGGCATCGCTGCCGTGCCTCTCGCCATGAAGTCCATCGTCAAGGCGGGGCGTAAGAAGGATGTGGACGTGGTGGTGCCGCCGAAGGAGCTCACCATCAAGCAGATCCAGGACCAGATCCCCGCCAAGTACTTTGAGCGCTCGGCGGTGCGCAGCATGTACTACGTCTTCCGGGACATCTGCCAGGTGGCGGCGCTGTACTTCATCATGTACCGCGCAGTGCTTCCCGTGCTGGCTGGCCTCGAGGGGCTCGTGTACAGCGTGGCCGGCGCCAACGTCGCCACCTGGGCCGCCATCAGCGCGCTCAAGTTCGCCGCGTGGACGGTGTTCGGCATTGCGCAGGGCCTCAACGGCTTTGCCATCTTTGTGCTCGCCCACGAGTGCGGCCACCAGGCGTTCAGCTCGAACCGCTCGCTGAACAACGCCGTCGGGCTCATCCTCGACTCCGCGATCCTCGTGCCGTACCACAGCTGGCGCATCAGCCACGGCAACCACCACAAGCACACGAACCACCTCACCAAGGATACCGTCTTCGTGCCGCGCAAGGAGAACCAGCTGATCGACGTGCTGGAGGAGACACCGCTGGCGATGCTGTGGGACATGTTCGTCGTCTTCACATTCGGCTGGCCGGCGTACCTCATCAGCAACATCGCCAGCCAGGACTACGGCCGCCGCACCAACCACTTCGAGCCCTCGTCGCCGCTCTTCGGCAAGGACGATCGGCAGGACATCATACTGTCCGACATTGGCATCGCCGCGGCGCTCTTCGTCCTCGGCCTGTGCACGTATCAGTACGGCGTCTACAACGTCTTCTGCTGGTACGTCGTGCCCTACCTCTGGACGAACTTCTGGCTGCTCTACGTCACCTACCTCCAGCACTCCGACGTCCGCATCCCGCACTACAGCCACGAGCACTGGACGTTTGTGCGCGGCGCCATCGCGACCGTCGACCGCGACTATGGCTACATCATCAACGACTGGCTGCACTACATCAACAACTCCCACGTGGTGCACCACCTCTTCAGCCAGATGCCCTTCTACAACGCCATCGAGGTCACGCGCCACCACATCAAGGACATCATCGGCGACGCCTACGTCGTGGACGACCGCTCGCTTGTCGCGATGCTGTGCGAGACGTGGAGGGAGTGCCGCTACGTCATCCCGTCCGAGGGCATCAGCGTGTTCTACAGCTTCGTGAAGCGCCCCGCGTAGGGCACTGAGGACTCGCGTCTCGGCCCGGGCCAGAGACGGCGGTGCTGACCCCATCCTCCCCCCTCCCTCCCTCCCTCCGTCACATTGTGTAGCGCGCTAGCGTGGAAGGCTGGGTAAGCAGACACACGATCGGACGGCCCTGTCGAGACGTCCCAGACACGCGCTCTTCTCTCCCCACCACCACACCCGCTTTACCAGCCTGTCGGTTTCATCTTCTTGTGTGTGTGTCTCCCCCTCTCGTCCTATTCTCTTCGTCTCCCATCTGAGCGAATGGTGCCTCTCCTCTCACCCCTCCCACCCCCCACTGCCACTCACTCACCCACCGGCACTGCACACACACACACACACGCCTCCCCGTGTGGCTGCCCGTGTATGGGAGGGGGGGGGAGAGAGGGAGGGAGAATGATGGTGGGTGTGGTGGAGGGGGAGTGTCAGTGTTGCCACTTCCGTCTCCCCCTCCTTCACTCTGTCTCGCACTGCATTTCGCCACCTTCGCAGTTGCGGTGTTGTCTTCTCTCTTAGTTTCCTCAGTGTCCCTTCCCGCTGTTTGTTCCTTTTCAGTGTGCTCCCGTCGACGTCGTAGCGTGTCGTGTGTCGTGTGTCTGTGCGTGTGTGTTGCGAAGGGAGGTGCGCGTGCTTGTGTTCTGGCCCAACGGAAACGCGTGCGGCACCGTCCAGTGCATCGACGCGGGGAGATGGCAGAATGGCGTCGGTGGAGCTCCAGCGTGTTGCGGCACACGTGTGCATGTGTCGGTGCTCCACACACCCGTTGCCGCGACACGGCCGCTTCTTCGTCTCCTGTTGTGTTCTTGTCGCTCAGTCTGTTTGGTGCATCTGTCTGTGCTGGCGCGCGTGAGTGGGAAGGCGGTGCTCCGTGGTGGCGCGCCGTACCATCGCCGTGCTCTTTTTCTCCTCCTCCTCCTCGTCCTCTGATTTCTTCTCTCTTACCGAGTCGACGTGTAAGTGTCCATCCCCGTCCTTTCCCCTTCACCACATGCCGTGTGCCCCCACCGGCCAAGAGCCGTGGCGGCGCGCGCCGACGGGATCGTCGCGTCACTCCGCTCTCCCCCGCTTGAGTGTGTGGAGGGGCGGGCAGTCGACGCCTACAATGGCACGGGGAGTGTGCCGCTGGTCTGCGCACCTCTGCGCCTGACTGTGTCCGCGGGCGGGAGGGGAGCGAGGAGTGGTCCGGAAAGCAGTGCGGCTGCTTCTTCACCCCTCTCCGCCGCACTGCAGCCTCACCTGGGAATGAGGAGGAGGGGTGAGGGAGGTGGAGCGCAGCCGTCAGCGCTTCGAGGTGGTGGTGGTGGTGAGGTGAGGTGAGATGCCGAGAGCGTTTGCTGCGCAGCAGAAGGACCGCCGCGTCACCTGCACGCACCCCGCCGATGCGCCACCAATTCGGGCACAGGGCGTCGGAGGTGGTCGCACCAGCAGCGGCGGCGGCGGCGTGGTCGTGGGTCTCTTCTCTCCGCCTCCCTCTCCTCCTCTCCAGAGCGGTGCGCCTCGCTGCCACCTTTCGTGGTCTCCCCTGACTTCCAGACGTAGCAGAAGTGCCGGTGGTGTCTCGTGCTCTGTGGACATGTGAAACTGCGCTCCCCAGCAGGAGCGGGTGCGGATATGGGGAGAGGAAGTGCTCATGCCTTGTCCACGTTGTGGAGGGCGACTACTCGACCATCGCGAACCACACCCTCTACTGCCCTCCCCTCTCCGTCTTGTCCAGTGTGTGCAGCGGCCGGTGCACAGCTGCCGCGTCGGGCCGCACCTCGACGTGTCGACACAGCGGCACCGCCGCCACTCGTTCCATTTGTGGCCCTCCCCCCCCTCCCTCCTAGAGGGGGGAGGCACTCACCTCTAAGCGCACCCGCAGCGCGTAAGTCAGCGTGTCTCTGTGTGTGTCCTTCTCTCTCTGTGTGTGTAGCATGGCTTTGTACTGTGAGATGCAGCACCGCCGTGGAGCGCAGGCACAGCATGGCTGCGTGTGCATCTCCGCCTTTTCCCGCTGTCCTCCTCCCACCCTCTGGCTCTCCAGTGATCAAGCTGCCTTCTGCAAGGACGCGTGTGCGCGTATCAACGCATTCCTGCCGCCTCCGTCGATGGCGCTCCGCAGCGTCTGTGCTTCCCTCCCCCCCCTCCGTCTCACGGGTGGCGTGGCTGTCCAGCCGCACATCGGTGCACTACCGTCTCTGTATCCTTCCCTCTCTTCTTCAGCACCCTTGCCAGTCACGCAACACGTCGACACACACACTCCCTTCACAGCACACACACACACACACACACACGCGTACATACACAGACCCACAGCTTCGTTTCGCATCATGCAGACTCAGCAGCACGCCGCCGCGAGCGCGCCGGGGAGCGCGACGCGGCTGACGACGGAGTTCGGCGCACCCGTGGTGAACAACAACAACATGGAGACGGCCGGGCGGCGCGGCCCTGCGCTGCTGCAAGACGTGTGGCTGCTGGAGAAGCTGGCCCACTTCGACCGTGAGGTGATCCCGGAGCGTCGCATGCACGCCAAGGGCTCCGGCGCCTTCGGCACCTTCACGGTGACGCACGACATCACGCAGTACACCAAGGCGAAGATCTTCTCCGAGGTGGGCAAGAAGACGGACGTGTTTGTGCGCTTCTCCACCGTCGCCGGCGAGCGCGGCGCGGCGGACCTGGAGCGCGACATCCGCGGCTTCGCGATCAAGTTCTACACGGAGGAGGGCAACTGGGACCTCGTCGGCAACAACACGCCGGTCTTCTACTTCCGCGATGCCCTCAAGTTCCCCGACCTGAACCACGCCGTGAAGCGCGACCCCAAGACGAACCTGCGCAGCTCGCAGAACAAGTGGGACTTCTTCACGTCGCTGCCGGAGGCGCTGCACCAGGTGACGATCGACATGAGCGACCGCGGCATGCCGGCGAGCTACCGCCACATGCACGGCTTCAGCAGCCACGCGTTCAGCTTCATCAACGCCAAGAATGAGCGCGTGTGGGTCAAGTTCCACTTCAAGACGCAGCAGGGCATCAAGAACCTGTCGGAGAAGGAGGCGGAGCAGATCGTCGGCTCCGACAGGGAGAGCGGGCAGCGTGACCTCTTCGAGGCCATCGAGCGCGGCGACTTCCCGCGGTGGAACATGAAGGTGCAGCTGATGACGGAGGAGCAGGCGCGGCAGTGCCCCTACAACCCGTTCGACCTGACCAAGACGTGGTCGCAGAAGGAGTACCCGCTCATCGACGTCGGCGTGATGGAGCTCAACCGCAACCCCGAGAACTACTTCGCCGACGTGGAGCAGGCGGCGTTCAGCCCCGCGGTCGTCGTGCCGGGCATCAGCTTCTCGCCCGACCGCATGCTGCAGGGACGCCTCTTCTCCTACGGTGACGCACAGCGCTACCGCCTCGGCGTGAACTACTCGGCCATCCCCGTGAACGCGCCGCGCTGCCCCTTCCACAGCTACCACAGGGACGGCCTCATGCGCACGAACGCCGGCAACAGCGGACGGGTGCAGTACGCGCCGAACAGCGTCGGCGAGTGGCAGGACAACGCGACGGCGGCTGAGCCACCGCTGCCGGTCGAGGGCTACGCGGCGCACTACGACTACCGCGAGGACGACAGCGACTACTACTCGTGCCCTGGTGCTCTCTTCGCGCAGATGAGCCCCGACCAGCAGAAGATCCTCTTTGAGAACACCGCCAGCGCGATGCAGGGGACCACGAAGGAGGTGCAGGTGCGCCACATTCACAACTGCCTCAAGGCCCACAAGGACTACGGCCTCGGCGTCGCCAAGGCGCTTGGAGTCAGCGAGAAGGACCTGTAGTCGCACCGCTCCACGTGCTTCGCCACTCCCTCTCTCCCTTTCTCCTCGTCTCCCTGCGAGCGAGCTGGCCCCCCTCTCGATGCGGTCGCCGCGATGCCCCGCCGCACCACATACACGCGCTCGCGTGCCTCCGCACGGACACCCACAGCGCGCTCCTTCGCAAGGCGAGTGTGGTGGTGATGCTGCTGCTGCTGCTGCTGCTGCTGCACCTCCTCTCCCGCCTCGTCTGTGCGCTGCAGTCAGCCCACTATACCCCCCGGCTGACGCTCCTGTCACGCGCAACACTTTTACTATTTTAGTTTGTCTACGCGCAGCGGCGCGCCCCTCCCGCGTCGCCGCCGCGGCGCTCGACACCGTTACCCACTTATTTACATTTTCGAGGCTCGTTTTCGGGTGAGGGGTGGGGAGGCGCTTCTCTTGCACACAACTGGAAGCACATACATGACTGTGCTTGCCTGTGCGTGTGCGCGTGTGTGTGTGTCAGTGTTGATGCGCGCCGTAGAGTGCGGGCATGGCATGGATGCGTGCCCCGCCCCTCCCTTCCCCTCCCTCTCCCTCCCCTCTCTCCACCCTTGTTTTCCCCCTCTCTTCCCCCACCTCCACCCTCCGATGATCCGGCCGTCCTCCTCCTCCTCCAAGGATCCGTGGACGCATCGCGGCGTACCTGTGCAGTCGTAGCCGGAGCTCCCACCACCACCACCGCTGCCACCGCTGCCATGCCGCCCATCACACAGGAGTCAGTTGAGGCATTTTTTTTTACGTTTCCCCTCGTCTCTTTCGAATTCATCCTCTCTTGACGACCTCGGCCGACTCGCTAGTGCGTATCGAACTCGCCTTGCCCTTCTCCCCTCGCCCCCCCACACACATTCAGTTCACCGCCCGCTGGCGGACGTGGCCGTTGTGCGTCCCTGTCCCCCCTCTCTCCCTCCTCCCCTTTGTGTCTCCACCTTCAATCGTCCGTCAAGTCGTTACTCCACGAAAGATGCACCCCCCTCCCTTCCTCCCTCACACGCACACGCACACGAGCGTGTGCCATCTCACAAGAGCCGAGTGTCCCGCACTCGTGTAGCTCTGTGACTCCTGGCCTTCGCGGGAGACTGTCACGAGGCGAGATGGCGACGGCACCGCGCCGCCCGACCTCGTCCCTCCCTCCTTCCCTCCCCTCTCTGCCTCCCCTCTCCACCTCCGTGTCACTGCTTGTGTGGGAAGCTCCTGCGACGCGTACTCGCTGCATGCCGGCCACAACTACCTTCATCTCTCTCCTCCTCCTCCTCCTCCTCCCCTCTCGAACACTTTGTGTGCGTGCTGGCACGTCGCAGTGGTGTGCGCCTGTGCTTGTGTCTGTCGATGGACCTGCTGGCCCTTCCCTGGTGAGGACGCAGACCGAGGGAATCGAATGGCACGTGGAGGCGCAGAGGATTTCATGTGGGTGTGAGGCGTGGGACAGGTGCGCACGCGACTGTCGCGGCTCTGTTTCCGCTTCTCCAGCCCCCCTCCTCTCTCCACCCCCTGTTTGCATGTTCCGCTGCCCACGCTACACGTGACCTCCCGCCAGCCACACAGCCGCGACGAAGCACGAAGAGTTCTTTTTTTTTTTTTTGCGTCCCACCCGCCCACAAAAAAACAAAACAAAACAGGAGCCGTGTTCATGGATCACCCCCCTCCCGCCGGATTCACAGGATGGATCCGAGACACCGGAGCCGGACGGAGTGCAAGCCAATCCCGATGGATGCGCTAGCCAAGACCGCGGACTTTGGCCCACTCGCCCGCGTCATCGAGGAGGCGTACATGGGCGGAGATCTCGCGCGAGAGGTACGTGAATGAGCTGTTAGAGCTCATGAAGGTGAGACAGCTCTCGGCCACGCCTGCCGCAGTCCCCGACGACATCATGACCCAGATGTTGGCCGCCCAGCGGGAGTTCACCGATAAAAAGGTGCAATTCTTCAACAGGTGTTGTTGTGAAGGAGGCGGCATTCCTGGTGCGGGTGCAGGAGGGCGGGGTGGAGGAGGAGTACGAGGACGTACTCCTGACGGCGATCGAGGCACACATTGTGTCTCCGTTGGTGGCGGCGTCGGCGATGGTGCTCCTGGGTCCTCGTGGGACCAAACACAAGGCAGGAGCCCGCCGAAACCTGGGTGGCGAGGTGGTGCGGCTTCTTCACGAAGGAGCCCGAGGCCACACGCCTCTACCGCCACAATGCGTTTGCAGTGGGAGGCATGACGGACGGCACGCTGGACCACTGGCGCGAGGTCCTCGGCAGCGTGGGCGTGCCGCTGTTGGGGCAGTAGCGGGTGCATCCAGTGTGGTGGGTGGTGGCGGGGTCGCTGAGGCGTTCCCACACGGAGGTGTGGGGCGGCGAGTTCCGCGAGGGGCAAGACGTCCAACGTCGAGCTCGACGCCATCTACCGACTGTACCTACCGGAGGCCAAGGCCGCTCCGTCACACATGATGGTGCGCTTGAACCACGAGAGCGCCACGGCGCTTGGGCAGCGGGTGAGTCGTGACGGCGTTGTGCTTTGGTCCCTCGACCTGCCGCGTCAGTGTTGGCGGATGTCACTCGTTCACCAGTTCGCCTCGCCGCTCCCCCCCGTGTCCTGTCACAGTATCCACCCGCAACTGAGATGGCGGCCACGGAGACGTCGCGCGACGTGTAGCACGAGAGTGGGAGGAATGTACATCGGACAGTGACTGCGCGGCTGCCGCACCGGGCTTGGTCGCTGGTGCTATCCGTGTGAGGAGGACGAGACCGCGTATCTCTCTCCCCCCGACACATCCGGAGGAGAGGCGCACTCCTTCTTCGGCGGCCGTGGTTATGGGAACCCTTCACGTAGTTGACATGAGGGCCGCATGCTTGCGTTCTCCGGACCGCCTCGCCGGTGCGTTTCCTGACGCGGGCTCGACGGGCTCGGATGACCCCTCCCGTCTTCTGTGCCGTCCGCGTCGACAGAGCCACCGGACGCAGCCCACGGGCTCGCTGGACCTGCCGTCGGTGTTGTTCCTGCTGTATGACGTGTCTGGGCCGACGCGGCTACACGTTGAAGGGGCAGATACCTCGAACAAACGACAGAAGCGACAGTGTGTGCGTTGTCCAACTGCGTTTTTCTCGCACGATGGTCATCGCTCCTGTGGTTCGGAGACACGATGTAAACACACCGAGAGAGGAGTGTGAGAGGAACTGGGGCCAGGATCATCCCCGGCTGCGCTGTTGTAGCCACACACACGCGCGCATGGGACATACTCCCTCCCTTCGACCACAGAGTGACAGGGTCTATCCGCTCCCTCCTCCACACCGCTGCCATACAGCTCGCACTCCCACCACGCGTACGTGTGGTGTGGAGCAACGAGACTGCCACGGCATCCGTCGACACGCCTCGCCACACGTGCGGCACAGGCTGGACCATCGCTTCGGCGGCTGTTGTTGCACGAATGTGAGTCGTTGATGTCTTTCTCAGCACTCCTTCTTTGCTGGGCTCCTTGGCAGACCCGTTTGCCGTGCGTAGCATCAGTGAACCCGTGAGTGTTGTCTGCCACACCGAGGTGTTTGTACACCACCTTCATCCTTGTGGAGGAGGAGGGGAGGGAGAGAGGGCGATGTGGAGTGGATGGTGCGGTGTGTGTGTGCATCCATCGAAGGAGAATGGCCACCGACCTCTTCGACGCACGCTGGCCGACACCCGCGCGGACAAGAACAGTGCCGCAGAGTCACACTCGAAACAGTGCCACGGCAAAGTCCAGTGCCTATACTCTAAGAGTGGAGCGGTGCTGTTTTGCACGCAGCAGTGTCGTGGTCATGGAAGAGCTGCGCGGCCGCTCCGCCCTTCCCAACACTCTGCACAGGAGCAACACGCCACAGCGCCGATACGGGATGCACGAGGAGTGTGAGTGAGTGGCGGGAGCTTCTCCTCTTGTGGTGTGGCACCCAACACCAAACTCCGACGTCTCACTGTGACCATCGCGAGTGGTGAATCAGTGAGCGCGAGATCGATCCAGCAGTCGAGCATGTCGGCTGTCTCCCCAACCGCATTGAATGCACAACACCTGTGCAGTGATATCCGCACTTTTTTTTACCCAAACTCTATTCACATTCACAGCGCACTATGACCGAGCGCTCCTTCTTTTTAAAAACCTTTGGTCTGCTCTCTTGTTGTGCTTCTCCATCGGGAACTCATCCTGCCACCCCCGATGGTGCGCCACATTTCTCAAGAAGAAAAAGCTGAAATGAGACAGAGGTCAAGTCATCTTTGCCTTTTCTCTTCGGCTCTGCAGTTTTTTTTTTTTTTTTTTTTCTGCTGCCCGGGGGAAGTGTCTCCGCAATGCTGGAATGGTGCTGCACGGGTGTTTCGTGTCATTGTTTCCACTCCTCCCTGCAACTTCATCATCTGCAAGTGAGTCCGAGCACACTCGCCAACGCACATGTTGGCGTGATGTGGGAGAAGTGACTCACACTAACCCGGAGAGACGCACGTGAGAGTGCCCCTTGACGATAGATGTATCGGCGGGTGTACTCGTCTCTCCAACTCCTTCCCCCCCCCCCCCACACACACAATGATGTGGGCTCATCAACGCGCGTCCCTTTCACTCTACAGATGCTGCGCTGTATCAGTGCTGCCAACTCTATACCTCACCCTCTTCGCTTTCCTCTACTGTTGTTTGTTTCCTTGCGTCCTCACGCACACCATGCAAGCTGTACGAGCTCCAGCTCTCCGCCCCACTTCACCACAAACCAGTCTTCCTAAAAAAAAAAAAACAGCAAACCCCCCCCCCCGACTCAACAGCACGAGAATGAGAGCCAACGATGGGCGGTGTGCGAACGCAGAGAAAGCCGTGAAATCAACTGGTGCTCCGTTGTCCATAACAAAGGCGGCGACACGCTTATGCAAGTCCGCGGCAGCGTTGGCTAAGGTACGCGACAAGGGCAGCGTGCAGTGCCTGCAGATCGACGGGGACTGGCTCAGCGAGGTAGAGCTTCTCCGTGACTTCACCGCTGTTCGACAGCTGACGCTGCAGGGATGCGCACCTCTCACGACGCTGTCGGCCATTGGAGTCATGCAGAGCCTCTCCTCGCTGATCATACAGGAGTGCGGGCTCGTGACTGCGTCAGGACTCGAGCAGTGCCGCACACTCGTTACACTCCACGTCAAGGAGTGCCCGCAGTTCACGCGGCTCAGCGATGGCGCTGCAGAGGTGCCGGTGAGATCGAGCACCGCTTACATCGCCCTTCAAACACTTCATGTGACCGGCTGCCCCGCCTTCGAAACGCTCGACGGCCTCTCCGCCGCGCAGGCTCTGAGGGTGTTGCGCACTCCGTTCACGGCAATCGCTAGCCTGGAGCCCCTCCAACAGTGTCGCCACCTTGCACTCGTGGACTTGGAGGGGTGTGTGCATCTGCAGAGCATCGCGGGGCTGCGAGGCGCTCCAGCACTCGAGACGCTAGGAGCGACCGGGTGTGGCGCGTTGCGGTCGCTCCGCGGACTCGAGAGTGCCTCAGCACTGACGGTGTTGGAGGTGGCGAAGACCGGCATCTCCACCTTGGACGGACTGGGATGCGGGCCGGCGCTTCAGGTGATCAATGCGAGCGGCTGTGCGGACCTGCGCAAGATAGCCGCGCTGTCCACCGCCACACACCTACAGTACGTCAACTTCTCAGGTACCGAGGTGGATGATGTGAGCTCGCTCGAGTGCCTGGGCACCCTCGAGAGTCTCCTTCTGCGAGGATGCCGGCGCCTTGTTGATCTCCAGTGCTGGCCTACCCTCGAGCACGCAGCGCGTCTCCGACTTGTGGATCTCACAGACACACCGATCCAGCGTGTCGCAGAGGACTTCAAGTTTCCCACGGTGCTGCGCGACCTCGACGTGGACGAGTGGCCCAGAAGTGACTTGGCCTTTATCCCGCCGAGATCGCAGCTGAAAAACGTGTGCGTGCGCAACAGACGCCTGCGCGACATCACACACCTCGCCAACTGTGGTGCATATCTCCAGTACGTGGACCTGGACGGCTGCACGGACGTCTGCTGCCTCTCACCGCTGCGGTCGGCTACAGGTTTGGTTCTGCTGAGCGTTGAGGGCACAGGAGTGTCCGACCTCACTCCGCTCGCAGGCTGCGTGGCAAAGCTGGAGCGTCTCTTTGTGGGTCGCTGCGTTCATGTGCTCGACATCTCTGTGCTCGCTGCTGCACAAGCACTGATCAGCATCAGCCTCAGCGGCACTAGCGTGGCGGACATCTCCGCACTTGCCGCCAGTACAGGGACGCTAGAGAGGCTGTGGGTGGAGAAGTGCTCTGGGCTGTGCGACATTTCTGTGCTCGCCAAAACGACATCACTGCAGAGTGTGTTTCTCAAGGGCACTGGTGTCTCGGACATCTCCGCGCTCGCTGGCTGTGCGCCAGTGCTCAAGACGCTTTCACTGAGGTACTGCTATAAGGTGCATGACATCACTGTACTCGAAGACGCTCGCTGCATTCGTGAGCTGAGCCTGGAGGGCACCAGGGTGTGCGACCTCTCTCCACTTGCCGGCACCGCAGCGAGACTGGAGAAGCTGTTCATGAACGGCTGTCGTCGTGTATCAGACATTTCTGTGCTGGCAGGTGCCAGCCGACTGACCCACGTCGACCTGAGTGAAACGGGCGTGACGGACATCTCGGCAGTTTCCGCCAGCAGGAGGACGATTCGGGTGCTCAGGTTGCGCGGTTGCTCCGGGCTGCGCAACCTATCTGCGCTCATCGACGAAGTAAACCGATCTCGGCATTCTTGGGAAGGGGTAGGAGTGGATCGCATCCTGGAAATAGTGGGCTGACCGCTTTTTCTTCTTTCGTATCGCTGACGGCGAGGGCTGCCTTGTGTTGCGCGACAGTATCTCGGCGCAGCCAGTGGCAAAGATCTTCGTTCTGAACCTCTACAGTACCGCTGTTTCAGGCTACTGGCGCGTGAGGAGATGGTTGAAATCTCCATCTCAGCTTCTCCTCTTGGAGCGTTGTGTCACGCTAAATGGATGAAACGTGGCGCGGGTGACTGGACTATGGGCGGTGTGCTGGCTGATGCTGCAGAGTAGTGCAGAGGCAAGACAGCAACTGCGCATGGCCGCACCAGAGAGTGAGGGGCATTGCAAAAAAAAGGCGGAATGAGGCCCAAGCTCATTGTGTGTGCATTCTTTTTTTTTTTTTTCTCTCTGTTCCTCCTCGGTGTGGTGCTGCCTTCCCTGTCATCTCTTCGTCTACCCCCCTCTCCCCAAAAGGAGGAAGCGTGTGGTGCTCTTCTCTGGTTCCGCATCTGCACCGTTTTTAACTCCTTCGTGTATTTGTTTTCCTGCTGGCTACGCATCCTCGCTGTCTGCGGAGGTGGTGGAAGCGGGGTCTCCATGGAGCGCAGGGAGTGAGAGCCGTTCACCGAGCCGAAGCCCCATCTCACGGAGTCAAGAACCGTCGGCGTCTCTGCTTGGAGCCCCTGCCGCGGCGCCATCGTGACGACTCGCCACGAGTGAGAGAACCTGACAGCGGCTGAGACGATCACTTCCTCAATCCTGGACAGCAGCACCGTCTTCTACGTCACAGTACGTCATTTTTTTTTTTTCCCTCCTGGATGGCTTTCTCCCTGTCCTCCCCACCACTCTCTCATTTATGGCCTTTACAACAATGAGCCGGAGGGCACAGTGCTCGCCTCGTCGCAAGGAGGAGGCGAGGCGCGCCGGTCGCGTGTGCTGAGATTGCGATGCGTCAGCGCGGCGGAGACACCCTCCTCCTGTGCTCCTCCTTCGTCGTTCGTCCCTTTACTCGCCCCCCTTCTTTTTTTTTTTTTCGTCCCGCTCTCTCCAACACCGCGAAAGCGGAAGCGGCGAATCGCATGATCGTTGAGAGCTTCACAGGTGTGTTTCCTTCCCCTGATGGCGACTACACAGTGACTTTTGCACTACTTCTGTTTGTCCGTTCCATCTGGCTGCCCCGCCCAGGAGTACATCCCCGCGCGCTTTCCCCCCTTTTTTTTTTCTTCCGGGAATCCCTCGTCCCAGCAGTGTGCGTATTCATGTTAAATACCATCTCACCGAAGATCCCCAATGCACGCGCCGACGCCTACAGGATTTGCGAAAAAAAAGAAAAAAACATGCACCCGCCCCCTGACCACCCGCCACGACAGGGACCCTTGGGATCACGGTGGGAGGGATGGGGCATCCTGCACTTCGGAGCGTGCTACTGGAATGAACAACAAAACAAAACAAAACAGATAACAGGGAACAAAAGGTCGGTCTGAGGATCACCTCAGAGAGACGGAGAGTAAAGGGCGAGCACGTGAATGTCTGGATGTTACCCAAGATTCTGCGGCCCCTCTTGACGCTTCCTCTTACTCGGTACGTGAAAGGTCCTTCTGCTAACGGGCAGCCGAGCAGCGATATCTTGTGTGGCGAATTCGTGATCGAGAGAGCCAACCAGCACAAGAGTGTATCGGCTGCCCTCCATGTGTGTATGTTTCCCACGTGCCGCGATGCATGTGCGATGATATCCACTTTTGTTCTCTTCCTCTCTCACTCTGTTCCCAACCTCGTCACACATGTGTCACACCGAGGCTCAAAGGAAACGAGGAGGTAGAATGGTCATGTCTTGGATCAGAAAAGGCACCCGACTGGAGAGTAGTCCACCGCACTGTCGATGAAGCACACGCCACCTCCCCTTCCCTCTCTTCTACACCGGTGGTCAACTGTCCTGCCACGGCGCACCCGTTGTGGGTGTATCGAGGGAGGGGAAGGGAGGCACTGATGCACGTGTGTGTCTCTGTGCCGCCTGCAGAGGAAAGGTCCGAGACACAACCGCTCTCCCTGTGGAGGCGACATAGTGGGACCGTTCACAGGCTTCTGAAGGCAGGGTAATGCAGCGGCTTTTGGCCACGTAGCGCTGGCAAGCACGTCCAAAAGGGTGCACCACCTCCACCGTCGACGCTCTTCCTGATCCCTTGATCCGTGCAAATGTGTGTGCGTGTGTGGTGCCGCTGCATGCCTGCGCGAGGAGTGAGGACACACACACACAGGAGTTGAGAGACGGCAGTGCAAGACTCTTGAGCTCTGGGTGTGCGACTGTCCAGCGAGTCTTGAGCCAGACTACAGGGTGCCGCAGCTGCCCACGGCTGTGCCTCCGCTGCCAGACTCTCTGTCCAGGACGGGTGAGCACTCGCATATCATGACTCTTGTGAAGGGTGCGATGCATGCGGTGCTGCTCCGCGAGCTTACGGGAGCGAGTCGTTGGTCTCTGCGCGTCCGTGGGCTCCTTCTGCCATCGCTTCTGCCGCTGTCGTGTGTCAAACAGGCGGGGAGAGAGAGGGAAAGAGAGAGTGACACGTCTGCATGAACACACCGTCGGAGAAGGTGAGGAGTGTCCTTCGCGCGACCATGTAGTGGTGCCAGCTGTGAGCGAGTGCACCGAGGCTGCCCATGATACATACGTGCGTGTGTGTGTTGTACTATCCGTGCGGTGCATTCACGCAAAGAGCAGTGACCTTGCACTTGCACATTTCTCCTTTGTTTTTGTACGTGTGTCCGTATGTGCGTGTGAGTACATGTGCACTACCGACAGGAGTGTTGAGTTTTGACAGTGCTCCTGCCTTCCCCGCTTTCTTGTCTTTCTCATGCCCATGTGCATGCGTGCGTGCGTGTCTGTTGTGGCGCTCGCACATTTGAGCGTCGCTGTAGTACCTCGCACCGCCGCCGCACTGTGGGTTCTTCATTTCGCTTTGTCCTTACTTATGTTGCACCAACGAGGCTCTCCACCTCGTTACTCTGCTCTGATCTCGACGCTGTTGCCTGCACGTCGTCTCTGTGCAGACGGACACTGGCATACACACACACACACACACACACACACACACACACACACACAGTCATGGTAACGCAGTCGCTGGCAGACCTGCGGATGTGCCTGTTGTGGTGCCTCATGGACCACTGCTTCTATTTTCACGTTCCACAGCGGACGTCTCTCGTGTGTCCCAGCAATCCTGTTCCCTGGTCTGCGCCACCGCTCAAGAATGCCCTCCTGTCTATATCTGTGCGTGTTTGTGAGTGTGTTCCTCCTCCTGTGTGTCTGTCTGATGTGCAAATGTGTGTGAGCATCGCCGACTGGGATGGCTGATTGGCTGCGGCACTGAGCTCCTCCCCACTTTTGGCTCTTCTCTTGCTCTCTCTTTTTCTGTGCGTGTGTACGTGTGAGGTTGTGTCTCTCTCTCTCTCTTCCCGCATTTCCGCCCTCACAGCGCCATCGAATCAGAATCAAGGTGCATCGACCGAGTGATGGGGCTCCTCGCACCTCGCTCGTGCGTCAGCGCACCCCACCGTCGTCGAGAGGAGTCGGCGTCACCCACCCCGCACCACCATTCGCTGAGGTGCCTTCACTCCAGCGAACGATGCCACATTCCTTCGCGCACATGTCTACTGCAATTGCAGCCAACCGACACCACCACGACCACCAACACCTGCTTCTCTCTACTTTCTTTTCTCACCGTGATCGTGCTCCAACGTGTGTGTGTCCGTGTATGTGGTACAGATCTTCTGCCACTCCTTCTTGTTCTCTCTCTCTCGGATCTCTCTTCTCTTTCCAGATCCCGTGCTGACTTCCATTTTCTTTTCTGCTCCGAGACGCATCCACGCGAACCCGTTGGCCGCCACTCTCGTCCTTCCAGTCTCTGTTCCCCCCCTCTTTCTCATCTCATCCTCACACTGCACACACAGAGTCCCCTTCACTGCACCATGGACAGCGCGGTGCGAGACATCGAGGCCCTCAGTCAGTGGCACCTTCCGCCGCGGGAGGATGCGTACCGTCCCATCGAGGAGCGGCTGAAGATACTGGCGCTCATGGAGGGGACGATGTTGGCACAGGTGCTCAGCTTCATGAAGCCACACCGTCACCTCACCATGTGTGTTGTGTCACCGACTGCCCGACTGTATGCTGAGCTAGTCCAAGTCCCAGATAAATGTGTGTCATACGAGATGTATCTCGGCGATCGGCTCGTTCACAGGTTCTCAGATTCAGTCACAAGTGATCGTGAAAAGGAGCGTCTCCGTCGCCATACGTGGTGGCTCGTCAAGTGTGGGCTGCCGTTGCACCTGAACCACTCGAGCACCTGGACCTCCCTTCGGGCTATTGCACCCACACTGGTGCCGATGGTGCGTAGCCGCCCTCTCTCTGCAGATGGTGAGCTCCAAGTATCCGACATCCTGCAGCTGGAGGAGATGCGCATCCGTGGCGACAATGCCATCCCCATCGCCAACGTGACGCCGTCGCTGCTGGTGCACCTCCGCAGACTCACAGTGAAGGAGTACACCTCCGAGTTTTGCGAGGACTTCCTTCTCCAGCTGCCGGGGCTGACAGAGCTCTCTATCGACGAGGCATATAGGACGCAGGTGAGCTTGATGGAGCCGGCCTACGCTGCCCGGCTGCTGAGACTTACCATACACAATCCCGCGATGAACACCCTCTCGTGGACCAACAAGTGTACGTCGGTCACTCATCTGAGCATCATTCGGTGCAGCCTTGTGTTGGATGTCGGACCCCTCACTGAGCTACCGCATCTGACGAGTCTGGACATGACGGGTAGCAATGTGCCCCACCTCGATGGACTGTGCAGATCCCTCACTCTCACAAGAATCGTCGTCGAGAAGTGCTCCGAGCTTCTGAGTCTCGAGGGACTTGTCGGTGCACCACGACTGCGATCGATCAACGCCTCTTACAGTCGTGTACAGACGCTTGGGGAGCTGCACCGCTGTCTCCACCTCACCGATGTCAACTTTAGAGAGTGCAGGCATGTGGAGAGTCTGGAAGGGCTCGTCGGTGCACCGAAGCTCCAGTCAATCAACGCGTATGGGACTGGTGTGCGGACGCTCGGTGAGCTGCATCGCTGCCCGCACCTCACCACTGTCAACTTTCAGAGGTGCAGGCATTTGGAGAGTCTCGCTGACCTCGCTGGTGCACCACAGCTGCTGTCGATCGATGCGTCCGACAGTGATTTGAGGACTATTGGTGAGCTGCATCGCTGCCCGCACCTCACCACTGTCAACTTTGACGACTGCCATCAATTGGAAAGTCTCGCTGGCCTCGGCGGTGCGCCGCAGCTGCTGTCGATCGATGCGTCCGACAGTGATTTGAGGACTATCGGTGAGCTGCATCGCTGCCCGCACCTCACCGATGTCAACCTTGGTTACTGCCTTAAATTGAAAAGTCTGGCTGGCCTCGCTGGTGCGCCACAACTTCAGTCAATTAAAGCGTTTCTGAGTGGCATTCGGGCGCTCGGTGAGCTGCATCGATGCCTGCACCTCACCACTGTCAGCTTCCACCGGTGCCGAAACATAAGGAGTCTCGCTGAGCTCGCTGGTGCACCACAGCTTCAGTCGATTAACGCGTCAGGAAGTGCCGTGAAGACAGTTGGTGAGCTGCATCGGTGCCCGCACCTTACGACTGTCGACTTTGAGAGGTGTCTGC
>JAECZO010000221.1:5000-20238 GCA_019188245.1 Novymonas esmeraldas | reverse complement strand
TATTATATTATATTATATTATATTATATTATATTATATTATATTATATTATATTATATTATATTATATTATATTATATTATATTATATTATATTATATTATATTATATTATATTATATTATATTATAATATTAATTATATGTTATATATTTAAATTGTTGTTTCTAAAAAATTAAAAATTAAAAATTAAAAATTAAAAGTTAAAAATTTAAAAATTTGGATTCGGACAGAATTAAAAGACTAATTAAAAAATTACCAAGAAATTACCAAAAAATTACCAAAAAATTACCCAAAAAAATTACCAAAAAAATTACCAAAAAATTACCAAAAAATTACCAAAAAATTACCAAAAAATTACCAAAAAATTACCAAAAAAAAAATTACCAAAAAAATTACCAAAAAATTACCAAAAAATTACCAAAAAATTACCAAAAAATTACCAAAAAATAAAAATTTAGTTAGATTGTCAAATTTATTTTTGAAATATGCGGTACAAATACAACCAAAATACAAACCTACCAGGAATCGACACAATTTAGATCGACTTTGATTTGACAAGTTTTTGTATTGGAAATTAATAAATTGTCCTAAATTGTGAATTATTTAAAATCCTCGAATTTTGCAAAATATAATTTAATAAATTCTTTGATACAGAGATACGTTCATAATTTTTGTTTTGGATGCAGAAATACGTTCATAATTTTTGTTTTGGATGCAGAGATACGTTCATAATTTTTGTTTTGGGTGCAGAAATACGTTCATAATTTTTGTTTTGGATGCAGAAATACGTTCATAATTTTTTGTTTTGGATGCAGAGATACGTTCATAATTTTGTTTTGGGTGCAGAAATACGTTCATAATTTTTGTTTTGGATGCAGAAATACGTTCATAATTTTGTTTTGGATGCAGAAATACGTTCATAATTTTTGTTTTGGATGCAGAAATGCGTTCATAATTTTTTGTTTTGGATGCAGAAATACGTTCATAATTTTTGTTTTGGATGCAGAAATACGTTCATAATTTTTGTTTTGGATGCAGAAATACGTTCATAATTTTTGTTTTGGATGCAGAAATACGTTCATAATTTTTGTTTTGGGTGCAGAAATACGTTCAGAATTTGTTTTGGATGCAGAAAATACGTTCATAAATTTTATTTTTGATGTGAAAAACATTGTTCAATGATTTTTATGTGTTTATGTGTAGGCAATTTTAGTTTTGTAATAAATTTTTAGATTTATTGTATTTTTGTGGATAATTTTGTGTTTTTTCTGGTTTTGTTAAGGAATTATAATTTTGAGGATTTTAGTGTATATTTATTGTATTTTATTTATTTTTTATGGATTTTTTTTTATGGAAAATTCTTGTAATTTTTCTAATTTTTGCTAAAAAATGATTGAATTCGTATAATTTTGGGGTTTTTATTGTATTTTTTGTGATTTTGTGGAAAATCCTTGTAATTTTTTTGATTTTTTCTAAAAAATGATTGAATTCGTATAATTTTGGGGTTTTTGTTGTATTTTTTGTGATTTTTGTGAAAAATTGTTGTAATTTTTTTTATTTTTGTTAAAAAATGGTTAAATTTTTATATTTTTGGGGTTTTTATTGTATTTTTAATGACATTTTTTTTGATTTTTCTGATTTTTGTTAAAGAATTTAGTAGGTTTGTGCATTTTTGGCTTTTATGGTAAATTTATTGAATTTCATTTCATTTCATCTGATTTTTGCTAAAAATCATTAAATTTGTATAATTTTGGGGTTTTTATTGTATTTTTTGTGATTTTTGTGGAAAATTGTTGTAATTTTTCTGATTTTTGCTAAAAAATGATTAAATTTTTATATTTTGGGTTTTTATTGTATTTTTTGTGATTTTTGTGGAAAATTGTTGTAATTTTTTTTTGATTTTTGTTAAAAAATGGTTAAATTTTTATATTTTTGGGGTTTTTATTGTATTTTTAATGACATTTTTTTTTGATTTTTCTGATTTTTGTTAAAGAATTTAGTAGGTTTGTGCATTTTTGGCTTTTATGGTAAATTTATTGAATTTCATTTTCATTTTTTCTGATTTTTGCTAAAAATCATTAAATTTGTATAATTTTGGGGTTTTTATTGTATTTTTTGTGATTTTTGTGGAAAATTGTTGTAATTTTTCTGATTTTTGTTAAAAAATGATTAAATTTTTATATTTTGGGTTTTTATTGTATTTTTTGTGATTTTTGTGGAAAATCCTTGCAATTTTTCTGATTTTTGTTAAGGAATTTAGGTAGGTTTGTGCATTTTTGGCTTTTTAGGGTAAATTTATTGAATTTTATTATATTTTGTAATTTTTGTGAAAAATTTTATAGTCTTTCTGATTTTTGCTAAAAAATGATTAAGTTTGTATAATTTTCGGGATTTTTATTATATTTTTGTTTTATGGCAATTTTTAGAATTTTTGGAAACTTGTAATTTTTTTCTGATTTTTTCTAAAAAATGATTAAATTTGTATAATTTTGGGGATTTTTTGTTGTAATTTTATTTTTGAGAGTTTTGTGATTTTTGTTAAGAATTGAATAGGTTTGTGTATTTTGGTTTTTGTGATAAATTATTAAATTTATTACATTTTTTTATTTTTGTGTAAAATTTCTTGTTTATTTTGTTAAGCATTAGATTGTGTATTTTAGTTATTTTGTAATAATCTATTATTTTTTATTGCAGTTTTTAAATTTTAAGTACTTTTTGGACTTGATCTGTATGGCTTTTCTCTCTATTTTTATGTTTAATTTTTTATTTAAAATGCTTTATAAATTTTAAAAGTGTAATATTATTTTTTATGTGATGAGTTTTACATCCATAATGCTCACTTTATCTCTCATATCACTTTTTGTTTTAAAATATAGAGTTTTATATTAAAAACTAAAACTAATTTGTATTAATGTTTCGGTTTGCTTGTACTTTTTCTTCAATGCTTTTACAGTGTATTATAGTATATAACAGACCTGAAGTTAAAATATAATATGAATTTCTAAATTAATACTTTGATAGATTAGACTAAAAATCCAGCTAAATTAAATATTTATTTTAAACTTTAAATGTACAATACTAACAAAATACAAAAAAATAAACAATACTTTAAATTATATCTAAAATATATAACAATGTTTCAAACAAATAAACACATATATATTAAAAAACTTACAAAATACCACATTGAGAATAAAGCGAATACAAGTCCCATCGCAAAAAATAAAAATAATCTTCAAAAAAACATAATGCAGTCTACATTAAAAAAATAAAATATACAACATCCATAATAAACAAAGCTTAAACTCAACATTATAAATACCGTAAATATGGCGATATCAAAAAAGGTTGCATAATATAAATAAAATGATCAAAATAAACAATAGCTTGAAAATACAAATATATAAAGAAAATCTAATACAAAAAATAATAAAATAAAACACATATATAAACAACATGTACAATAAATTAAACAACATTCAAAGTCAAATAGTAAAAATAATGTATCGACTAAACAAAAGCATTTAAAAACAAAACATAAAAAAAACAACAGAAAATAATTATATATTACTGTGAAAAATATAAAAAATATACATACGCAAAGAAACTCAAATATGAAAAAGAAAGAAACTAGCATTAATAAGCATAATAATAAGTCTTTACAATAAAACCCACAAAGAAACCAAAGAGAACAAGAATTTAATAGGGCAAAAATTAGTAGCATTCGAGCCAATATACAGCCACAAAAATATGTAAAAAAATAACAACGGACATCTTGTAGTCCAAAAAAAAAATGAATTCAAACCCCTAATACAATAAATAAAGTTGCCTTATAAAACATATGATAACAAAAAAACAAACAACCTATATATAAATCTAAACATAAACAACAAAACATAGAAAAACTAATTTGGCATATTGTACTAAAAGCTACATATCTTTTTACATCGAAATTATAAAATACACATAAACTCATCATAACTAATATTAAACTAGATCAACCAATTAGAACATAAAAATAACTAAATCAAAAATCAAAACACCAGAAAACAAAACTCACTAATAATACACCACAAACAACTAAAGTTGCTGCATGAATCAAAGCCGATACTGGTATAGGTCCTTCCATCGCATCTGGTAATCAAATATGTAATCCAAACTGGGTTGATTTAGTAAAACCACAAACTATTATTAGTAATAAAACAAACACTATAAAAAAGTAATCTATGCAGAAAAAACAAAGAAAATGAAATGTTACTACACAATAACCATTTGTTGTAAATATTATAATATATGCTAATAACAAAAGAACATCACCAATTTTACTTATAAAAAAAGCTTTAAAACCAAATTTTAATGCATAAAATCTATATCAAAAATATGATATTAAAAAAAATGAAAATAAACCTAACAATTCCCATCCGCAATATGCGGTTAAAAAATCATAAGACAATATGAAAAAATTCATACATAATACAAATCATCAAAAAATATGAAAAAAACGCGCTAACATGACATCAAAATACATATAATAAAATGCATAAAATATTATAAAGCAAAATACAATATCTATTAAAAATAATATAAAAATATAAAAACCATTACAATAAAAAGATAACCACACAAAGCAAAAATCTAAAAGTAAAATTATACAAAAATCATAAAAACAATATCCGTATAAGCAGACGCTCATACAAAAACTACTAAATAAAACTGATAGTACCATTAAGACACCAAGTAGTATTGATAATCAAAAACTTATTATGTGCCGACCCAACAAAAATATACCACACATGAATCCAAATAAGAAAAATAACATAAAAAAAAATAAAAACAGTCTCTATTTTAATTTTAATTTTGATTTTAATTACTATTTTTATAGCAAATTTGTAGTTATAATGTGTTACGCAAATAAACTTCGGTAAATTTTCCCCCTGGTAAATCTCCCCCCAAAAAAAAATTCCTTCTAACCTTGAGAAAATTCCCGCAAATCAAAAATAAAATCTTTTCTTCTCTGCAAAAAATTCCGGCGGTTCCTGAACTCGGTTCGTGGAACTTTTCCCTAAAATACGCAAAAAAAACCCAACTCAAAATTCACGTTTGTATCGATTAAAGGTCAATAGGTTTGTTAGAGAAAAGAGGATGAAAAGGCAGAGCGGTTTTGAGACGGGGAAGACAGAACACGAGGGTGAAAGAAGCTTTCGCAGGAGGGATTTTTACTTTTAAGGTAGATAAGGGAGAGAAGAAAATTAGGGGGAGGAGGTAGGAGATGAAGAAGATTCGGGATTTTTGGGAAGAAGAATAGTATTTTGACTTAAAATAATAAATAAATTAGATAAAAAAAAGACATTACTATTGAAGAGGTTATAAAATAAATGTATACATCATTTATTGTTAGATCTAATCTCATGTATTTATCTAATCAAACAAAAGAATAAAAACTTAAGCACATATAAATATAGATAGATGATAAAAAAACGGATAATACTATAACATAAAAACAACAAATGTATATAAAAGATAAAGAAATTAAACCATAAAGCAAAAAAATATCTATATAAAATAATAACATAAAAGGGAAATCTATATTAAATAGAAATATACCTAAAAATAAAGAACTTCATAAAGTTACGCCAAAGAAAGATACCATCATTAAAAATATTCTAACTCCATAGTTGTCATACATATAACCAATAAGCATAAACATAAATGCAGAACTTATAATATGTGATAAATTACAAAATAATAATAAACCTAAAAATAACATATCATTATGCCATAACAATATCAAGCCTATACCTGTATGTATAACAGACCAATTTGCAATTATTTTCTTATAATCTGCTAAAAATAATAATGAGATTGATAAAAAAGTTAAGCCTAACATTACAAGACTGTCGATAAAGCCTAAAAATCACAATGAAAGTTGATTAAAACTTAAAAATAAAAATTTATAAACGCCAAAAAAACCAATTTTTAACACAACGCTTGCTAATAATGCACTCATTTCAGTGTTAACTTCTACATGCATTTCTGGTAATCAAACATGTAAAGGTCAAATAGGATACTTTATTGCAAACATTATAAACAGTAAAAATCAGATATAAACCCCTAAATATAAACTATCAAAAAAACATATATCGATAAAAGACTGTAAATTTAATATATTAAAATGAAAAATAATGATTATGCATATGATGATACACATAATCGAACTTAAAGAACTAAAAATAATTAAATAAAATATTGCGAATATAAAACGATTATTAAAATTAAAAAATAAACTAACAAAACAAATTGGAAAAAATAAACTCTCAAATAATATCATAAAACACATAAAATCATCAATTAAAATAATAAAAACTACATCAATATAAATAAATAAATATGTACTCACTATATAAAAGTATTTAGAGTATGACACTAATTTCCTGGATAATAAAAATAGTAAAAAATATACTATTAATCCCATAAAATAAATAAATCACAAATTAACATAATTTAAATAAATATTAATATAAATATAATTGAACTCGAAGGCAAAACAAAAACTATAATTAATAAAAATTAGTATTATTATTAAACATAATATCAAAAAATTGGTTAGAATTACAAAACACTTAAACAATTAAATATTTAACTGCCCTGACTTAATTTTATTTTTATGTTTTGACTGAGTACTTTGAGCAACATAATAGTTAATGTTTCGTTTTATTGTACATATATGAAAACAGGGAGAGATTTAGGGGAAAAAAGATGAGATTTGGAAGAGCAGGAATTGGAAGGGAGAGGAAGAAGGAATCGGACAAGGGAAGGAAAAAAGGGAGGGAAAAAGGAAGAAGAGAGGGTTGAGGGGAGAAAACAGATAGAAAAAGGAAGCAAAAAGGAAGCGTTTGATATTATCTTTACTTTATAACGGACAACGAACGTGATTTTATATAAGTATTTTTAGTATGCTCTTTTTATATTATTTAAATGTTTTGATTATGTTTGGTTTGTTTAAGTGTTTCTCATAAAATGATTGGATTATGTTATCTTTTAGTTGCAATTTTATCTGGATTTGTTGGGTACGTTTACTCGCTTTTTATAAGACTTGAATTATCTTTGATAGGATGTGGTGTACTATTTGGAGACTATCAATTCTATAATGTGTTAATAACCTCCCATGGGTTAATTATGATATTTGCATTCATAATGCCTGTTATGATGGGTGGGTTAGTAAATTATTTTATACCTGTTATGGCTGGATTTCCTGATATGGTGTTTCCCAGATTGAATAATATGAGTTTTTGAATGTATTTAGCTGGTTTTGGATGTGTTGTTAGCGGATTTTTGACTGAAGAAGGTATGGGTGTTGGGTGAACACTTTATCCTACACTAATTTGCGTAGATTTTCACTCAAGTCTTGCATGCGATTTTGCTATGTTTGCGGTGCATTTATTAGGTGTGTCCAGCATTTTAAACTCTATAAACCTATTAGGGACTATTTTTTGTTGCAGAAGGAAATTTTTTTCGTTTTTATCTTGGTCGCTATTTATATGAGGTTCTCTTATTACAGCGCTACTATTAATAGTGACTTTACCTGTTTTAGCTGGTGGTGTAACACTTATTCTTTGTGATAGAAACTTTAATACATCATTTTATGATGTTGTAGGTGGGGGAGATTTAGTGTTATTTCAGCATTTGTTTTGATTTTTTGGGCATCCTGAGGTATACATTATAATTTTGCCTGTCTTTGGTCTTATATCTACTATTGTAGAAGTTATTGGGTTCAGATGTGTGTTTAGTGCTGTTGCAATGATATATTCTATGATACTAATTTCAATACTGGGGTTTTTTGTTTGGGCGCATCACATGTTTGTTGTAGGAATGGACATTGACTCTCGTGCCTATTTTGGAAGTGTGACTGTTTTGATTGGTTTGCCTACATGTATTAAATTATTTAATTGGATATATAGCTTCTTATATACAGATATTATTATTACATTTGAAATCTATTTTGTTTTTATGTTTATATTCATGTTTTTAATAGGAGGGGTAACAGGGTTATTTCTATCAAACGTTGGGATTGACATAATGTTACACGATACTTATTTTGTAGTAGCGCACTTTCATTATGTCCTGTCGCTTGGTGCTGTTGTTGGTTTTTTTACTGGTTTCATTCATTTCTTATGTAAATGACTTCCTATTGAACTTTATTTATTTTGAATGTTTTATTTCATTTGCACGTTATTTATAGGCTCTAATATGCTTTTCTTTCCCATGCATAGCTTAGGAATGTATGCTTTTCCTAGAAGAATTTCGGATTATCCTGTGTCTTTTCTTTTCTGAAGCTCATTTATGCTTTATGGTATGCTATTACTTGCAAGTTTGATTTTATTTATTTGCGCTCTTTTCTGTATTTTATTATTTTGAGATTACTGTCTTTTTTTCGTTAACTTGTTCGTATTTAGCTTGTATTGTTTTTTTTATTTTTCGTATTGACTGCCTTGTGTGATGGTTTTATATTTACTACTTGTGGACTTTGCACATATTGTACTAGATTATCTTTTTTTAATACTTTGTTTTTGTTTTGTTTTTTTCCTGTTTTTTTGACAATCTTTGTTATTATTTTTTTATATATAAAGTGAAAGTAATTGAGTAACACAAAATTGATTATACTGACCATAAAATGATGTGAAATTTAATATATCATATGTTATTAATATTATAAACATATCAAAAAAAATATTTAAAAATAAAAAATCTTTTAAAAAGAAACCAAAAAAACACACTATAAACAAAATTAATAAAAATACAAATACAAAAAAAACATCATAATATATAAATTTAAAAAAAATAAGACTACTTTGCAAAAGCGTATAACAAGAGCGACTATAAACAATGTATAATCAAAAAATATAATAAATTAAGAATAAAGCCACTCCGTATGAAAGGAATAAAAAGCCAAAAAATAATGCTAATACAAAAAATAATACTAAAAAAACATAATTTAAAACAAATATAAACGAAAAAAAACCTGATATAAAAGAGAATATAAATCCAAAGTATATCAATAAAAAACATATAAAATCTATATATATTATATCACACATTAAAAATGAAAAATATACATCAAAATTAAAAAATAAAAAATCATAAATTATTATAAATAAACAACGGATTACAAAAAATATAAAACAAAATATAAAACATATAATAAAGTAAAATAAACAAAATAAATAAGAACAAAATATTATATTAAATATATAAAGTATACCAAAATACGTTGACATATGATTCGAAAAAGATATAAAATCTATAAATATAAAAGAAGTTAAATATGTAAAAAATTCTATAAAATAAAGTAAATAACTTATACTAAAACAGAAAAAGAAGCATATAAAACTATATAATATATATATGTAATATATTAAATAACCTTTAAATAAAAATGACAATGCAAGTAAACCAAAAAAAACAATAAAAAGTAAAACAAATACAAAACTAAAAAATATCCTTAAAAAAAAACCTAATATAAAAACAAATATAAATGTTATACAAACTACAAAATCAAATACAAAATCATATAATATAAAATCTAAATCAAATCATCATAATATAAAATCATAACTTCTAATACATAATAAATCAAATACACGACTCAGTCCTTCTTTCCCCTTTGATATTTGGATTAAAAATTTTCTAATATTCCGTTAATAGACTATATACCTTTATATAAAACATATCACAATAGGCATAAATCCATGTAATACTCCACATAACTCACTACATTGACCATAAACAGTAGCATTATTAGATGAATATAATATTATTTCATTACAACGACCAGGTTCTCTACTTTAACTCCTAAACTCGACAACGTAAATGAATGAATAACGTCTACTGCTGACAACCAGAACTTATAAATAACTAGACTTAGTAAGGTCAACACATGATTACACTGTAGCAAACGAAGATCTCCTATCATATAATCACTTTCTAGTATTAAATTACTAAATATTGTTGTTTCTCCAAAAATAAAATATACCCAATATCATTGAAACCCTATTACTTTACATAAATCAAAACTGACAAAATTTAAACAACTAAAATAGAGTAAAAGACATAATCTTAACAATAAGCATAATACAAACATACCACCGATAGTAAATCAATATGCATCTAGAAACTTAGACGCTGTAAAATCTCAAGTACAATATATATTATTTAATTTTGATGCTAATAAAAAGGAGGAAAAATATAATGCGCATATTCATATACACACAAAGCATACAAAAGATAACAATACTATGACTGAATCTAATAAAAAAATCATTCAAAATGATAATATAAATGCCAAATTTTAACTTTAAAATATTATTAAAAAATGTTAAATATTGATATTTTAGTAATTATGATATTAGATATTTTAGTAGTCCTTGTCTTAACCGGTTTCGTCAGCCTTTGTGAGAGGAGAATTTTAGCGTTGGTTCAAATTAGAGTTGGGCCTGCAATTTTTTTATTTGGTATATTAACACCCATAACAGACGGAATTAAACTCTTCATAAAATTTGTTTTATTTGTAATAAGTTTTGAAATTATTTATTTAATTGGTGCTATGGTAATTACCGCTTGCTGTATTTTCTTAGGGTGGTTTTTCTTTCCTGTTGGATTTATACTTATGCTGGATACAGGTTTTACATTGACTGTAATGTTATGTATACATGTTACTAGCAGTTTATTTAGTACCTTTTTTGTGGGGTGTTTTTTATTCTCTAGTTGTTTTGTTTATTTATCTGCAATGCGTACAATGTTTTTTAGTATTATTTCTGAAAGTGGGATATTTTTATTATACACTACAGTATATTCACTTGACTATTTCAGCTTTTTCGGTATTAAAGATGTTTGTATTGGCCAGTTATATATAACAAATTTTTATATTGCCGGTATTTTATTTGTTGGATTGTTTTGAATAAGTATGTTACTAGACGGTTTAAAACTACCTTTTGATTACATGGAATGTGAAAGTGAATTAGTAGCTGGATTGATAACTGAATTATCGGGAGTCTTTTTTGTTATTTACTCTGTACTGGAAATTAATCATGTTTTACTTGCCACGCTCTTATTTGCTAGTTTATGTTTTGGCGGGCTTTTTATATGTTTTAAAGCTATAGTAATACTTGTTTTCGGATTTTTTTACCCACGTGTTATTGGATATAGACTAAAAATTACAACTGCCCAAGCGTTCATACTTATTTTTTTATTTTATGTTTGCGCACTTATATTCATATGACTTTGCATGACAAAAACAATTTCAATTCTTTTTTAATATCGGAAACTAACTTTTAAAATGTTCTTCTAAAGTTTCCCCCAAAAAATTTCTCCTCAAAGTCTCTCCTCAAAAATCCTTGAAAACTGTCCCTTTCTTTCCAAAATCCATTGTTTTTATATATGATTCACATTTTTTTATTTTTGATCCTTTATAGTTTTGTTATCTTATGTGATTATATAACACTTTTTTACTTATCTTTCGATTTAATTTGATTAGTATTGATAAATATATTAATTCTAACAATATTAGATTCTTATATTTGCTTTATTTTTTTATTACTTTTTGTTTTTTCATTCTTTTTTTTATTTTGTTTTTTAAATTTTGATACAAGGTTTATTTTTATGATAGTATTGATACAGTATATTATTATATTTATGTTTTTATATGTAATTCATATTATTTTTATTTCTATTTTGTTTGAATTATTCAGCTTGCTTTTATTTCTTATTTTAATAAGTAGTAGATTTGGTTATAAAATTTTAGTATTATGATACTACTATATGATTAACCTTATGAATTTTATACTTTTATTTATTTTATTATACTACATGCTATTAAATTACTGCTTTTACTTATGTGACTTCTGTTTTTTAATATTTGATGAAGAATGACTCGGTATTCTTTGCTTATTTTATATTATTTTAATATTATTTAAATTATATATAGCTATTCTTATACTATTTATGGAACAGCTATATATACGTTTAGGTGTTTTTGTCTTTATATATATGTTAACATTTTATGTTTTATTTTGCTTTATTCTAATTATTATATTAATATGCTTTGTTTATTTCTATATTTTGTTTATTAAATTAGTAATTTTACAATGTTGCACTTGCGTAATTGTAGGGCTAAACAGTTTTGCAATTGTTAGCCTTCTATTTGTATTAAGTGTTAATAATTTTAGTTTCCTTTTCC
Organism: Novymonas esmeraldas; assembly: GCA_019188245.1. Taxonomy (NCBI): domain Eukaryota; phylum Euglenozoa; class Kinetoplastea; order Trypanosomatida; family Trypanosomatidae; genus Novymonas; species Novymonas esmeraldas. The sequence continues at coordinate 8,007 of JAECZO010000221.1, read as the reverse complement.
TAATTTTTGTATCTTCAAAAAATTATGTATTTTATATGTATCTTAATTTTCATCTTATATACTCTATTAGCTTAGTTCTATTAATTATTTTATACTATTTTTTTATCATATATAATATGTTCGATATTAAATATAATGAGAATTATTTTATGATTAATTTTGTCTTTTTTAGTTTTTTTAATAATATTATAATTAGCATACTCTTAGCTTGCCTTTTTTTATGTATTGGGGCTATTCCCATAGTTTTTGGGTTTTTTTTAAAAGTATTTTGCTTACTATTACACTTAAGTTATCTCGGAATATGTGTTATATTTTTTTCGATTATATGGCTTGTTATAATTTATATATTCTATTTTAGATTAATTGTAAATGTGTTTATATTTTCTTATCAATTTATAGGTTTTTGAGTGATTAGATTACATTTGATTGGTTTTTCAAATTTATTTTTCATAATAAGCTTCAGTATTTTTGTACTGTTTTTTGACATTATTAATATTTTTGATTTAATATTATAAATTTTAATGAAAACTGACTAACAATAGAAAATCCATTATTAATTGCATGATCATATTACAAAATATAAAAATTTGTAATAAAGAACAAAACATATCCAAAGCATATAAAAATAAATAAAATATAATACAAAATATCATTGCAATAGAAAATAAAATAAAATAAACAAAATCACACACAATAAAAAATAAAAAAAATACAACAAAAAAATAAACAAAATCACAAAACATTAACATTAAAAAATGAGATGAAAGCAAATTACAAAACATTCTTAAAAAAGTAGAAATACATCTACATAATAAGGAAAAGCATTCTAAAAAACATAATAAATAGCGTAAAAAGAAAACATCCATAAATGCATCACCTACTAAAAGACTAGCAAATAAAATAAAGTCTAATATAAAGCAAAAGCAAAATAAAAATGCCATATAATACATAAAAACTATACAAAATAATATATATACATTCAAATAACTTATACAGTAGTATAATATTAAACCATAAAAATTAAACAATACAAATCTTCTCTCTCCCTTCTCCCCTCCTCGGCAAAATTGCTAATAAATTTCCTCTCTGAAATCCTCTTTTTCGAATTTCCTCCAAAACCCTTTGATTTATTATATAAATATTAAGTTATTTATATTCGTATATAATAATTAAAATATAATATATAAATAATTAATCTAAACGACACACAACTAACATAAATAATAACAAAACCCAAAACTGAAGTTCCATCCAAATAGGATATGCTAATATTACATACAAAGCTAAAAAACCACTCATAAAGATACTATAAAATAGAATTAACGAGTATGTAAATCATAATAAAGAACTACGACAATAAACAAATCATAATATACAATTTAATATAAACAAGAACAATGAAAACAATAATATAACCATTAATAATAAGCCTGTAAATTTATCTGGGACTGCTTTTAAAAAACCAAATAAAAATAAAAAAAATCATTCTGGGAGTATTTTATCTGAGGTTTTAAGAGTATCAACTATTACCCAAGATTCTTCATGAAACACAAAATATCAATTAATAAATACAAAATACATAACACAAAATAAAATCATAAAAGCTAAAAACATATCGCGAAGGTAAAACCACATACAAAAGCAAAGCCTTTCACAATAGAATGCAAAACGATCACAAAAAGCATCCGAACTCATAAAATAATGTAAACAAAATAAATGAAGAAATATTACCAATATTAAAACAAATGGTAATAATACATGTAATACATGGAGTTTTAATAATGTGAAATCGTTAATAAATTCACTCCCTCAAATCCAATAACATAATCAAGTACCTATTACTGGAACTGTTGCAAGAATATTACTAAAAACTGTTAAACCTCAATATGACATCATTGTACATGGCAAAACATAACCTATAAAACCAATAATAACTATAAATATATAAATTATAAAACCAACAGCTCACACTAAGATATGTGTATCAAATAAAATAATTAAAACTATACATTTAAATATATGAACATATAAAAGGAAAAACAATAATGATGTAAAACATATGTGTGTACTTCGGATTACGAAACCTAAGTCAAAATCTCATAAAAATAATACAAAATATCAATTTGTGCATATAAAACAACTGAAAAATAATCATGCTAAACATACACCGCATATAATTTGCATACATATAAAAAAACCTAAACTAAAACCCACCCCATAGATACGTAACAAACAACCTGAAGTTAAAAGACCTTTTCTTTTTCCTCCGCTTTTTAATTTAAATTAATTAAATTGTCTAATTTGAATTTTTGATTAGAATTAATAATTATACATCTACGCACATAAATATACAACAGATAATACATCAAAATATACAAAACGCAATAAAAAAAATCATACGCAATCGACAAAATGCCAATATAAGCACACTACATATAAAAAAACAAAGCGTGTGTCCATACTAAGAAAATTAAAGCATCTATTAAAGCATATAAACAATAAAAATATACCTAAAAATACATGACTAAAATGTAATAAATCTATTAAAAATAGAATTGAACCAAAGACACCACAGCTACAAGTAACAAACAAAAGTGCAAATTCCCACACTTGATTTCAAAGAAAAAGAAAACCAAATAAAATTGCCATCCAAAGCATAAATAATACGCATAAAAAAAAACGGAACCAAAGTAAAAATAATACAAAATTAACAAATAATCCACTTACAAAGAGAAGAAACGTATTAATTAGTAAATTAAAAATATCAAGGAAATACCAATAAAATACAAATCCATAATCACAAATTAAACAGCAAAACATTATAGGTATTACAAATACAAAAGCAAATTCAACACTAACAAACAATACTAAACTAAATACTACATAAAAAAATGATAAAAATAAAATTAACTCGCTTATAACAAATCAAATAAAACAATATTGTATGCAACGAATAAAACAGCATACATCAAAAAGACCTCGTAGAGAATCAATAAATAAATCGCAC
>JAECZO010000220.1:0-20371 GCA_019188245.1 Novymonas esmeraldas | reverse complement strand
GGGGGGGGGGGGGGGGGGGGAGACTGAGGCAACCACTGCAGTGAACCTTGCCATGGCGGTGACGCGGGCACGTGTAGATCACAATCGATGTACACAGCGAGGAGGACGATGAACCACCACCGAGAGAGACACGGCGCTAGACAGGATGGACCCATACTGGCCACCACACTTCAACTGTCCTTGTGTGTGTGTGTGTGTGTGCACGACGGCACAGCGCGCACCCTTTGGTTGTCCTGCCGTGTTTCCTCTTCTTCTCCCCTTCACCCCTCTCTCACACACACACGCATGCACACTGCCTTGGATCAGTTGCAGCAGCCGCTACTACTCCGAACACGAACTTGCAAAGCACCGCGGTAAACACAAAGGCCTGGCGGGACGCCATCGAATCGAGGAACGTGTGTTCTCGCTGTGACGCACCCACAGCCTGAGGTGAGAATGCGTGCTCCACAACTGTGTCAGGTTCGTGCTTCCCCCTTCCACCCACGAATCTGCATGAGGTGCGTCTGCCGATGTCGCCGCCACACTGAGTAGAGGGGGCAGTACAACAGAAAAGAAAAAAAACCCCAAAGCACAGAGGAAGCATAATCACCGTACATCCGCACCCACACACGTATGCACACACAAACACTTTTTTTTTTTTTTATTGTCACACAGACACACTTACACACAGAAGGAGGAGAGGCGCGCGGTGTGTGTGTGGGAGGGGGGCAAGGGATCACAAGAGCAGGGCGGAGATGTACGAAAGAGCAACACGGCGACTGTATTGTAAACGGCGCGGTAAAAAAAAAAAAAAAGAGAGAGAGAGGCCAAGTACACCAACGAGTTGGGATGAGGGAAGGCGGACGGGGGAGAGAGGTGAGGGAAGAAGAAGAAGGAGAAAGAGAAGGAGGGGTACTGGGTGGGAGAGCCCGTGAGGTCAAGGGCGTCCACGCCGCTCACGGGAGGCACGAAAGAAAGCACCGAAGACATGGGAGAGGGGAAGAGGAGTGAAAAAAAAAAAAAGGAGAAGAAGGGGTGAGTGGGGAAGAGACGACAACTACGCATAAATACACACACACACACACACACATACACACAAACGCACACTGACGCAAGACCAATAGTAAAAAAAAAAAAAAGACATACAAAGAAAAGGAAATCACATGTAGAAAAAGTAGGTGTGTGTGTAGGTGTGTGTGTGTATGTGTGTGTGTGTGTGTGACGCTGTGTGTGACGCTGTGTGAATGTGTGTGTGACGGTGGGACAGTCGGCACTGTGAAGGTGATGAGAGAGACGGAGAGTCACAAAACAGATAGCAAACAGGAGAACCACACACACACAAAAAAAAAAAAAAAGAGAGGAAGAGAGAGAGAGGGAGGGAGAAGCAGAGCAAAAGAGCAACGGCAACATGAATGAAGAACAAAACCGATCGGCAGTCCGACTAGAAGGGGGTCAGGTACCACGCAGGTAAACCTGAAGAGCAAACAAGAGAGAGGGGAATCAGAGAAAAAAAAAAAAAGACACACACACAAACATACGCAGAGAGAGAGGAGAAGCCGATGCAGTACTAACGAACCGCTTCTCAAACTTGAGACGGAGACCTCTAGCTGGACCACGCGCAAAAAAAAAAAAACCGGCAAGGTAACATAGTGTGACTGCACAATGAAAAGCCTATTGCCGTTTACCATGGTGGCACGGAAGCACGGAAAGAAAGGGCGGCGTGTGTGTGTGTGCATGTGCGTGTGCTTGTGCAAGAGGGAGGTGGAGGTGAGGAGGTCACGATCAGCATCCGATGACAACGTCACCGCCTCCAGCAGCACTACTACCGAAGCAGAAGAAAAAAAAAAAAAAGAAGAGGAAGACAGAAGAAAAGATCGCCAACTTGACGAGGGAAGGGAAGGGAAGGGAAGGGAAGGGAAGGGAAGGGAGTGGAGGGGGGGGGGGGGGGGGGGGGGGGGGGGGGGGGGGGAGGGGAGGGAAGACACATGGAGTTGGTGAGGCTCCACAGAATTTCTAACATGTAGTGCTGAGAGCAACAGGCACCAGATGGCAACAATGGCAACAAAAAAACAGCAATGTCAACGGAGCTTGAAATGAGAAAAAGAAAAGAAGAAATTGTGCGATGTGCACCACAGCTCAACACTGTCTCCACACTCGGAGATATGATTTCCTCTTCACGTTGCGGGCGACTCTCTTCTTCCTCCTCTCCCCCCGCTATGTATCTCTCTCGCTTCTTGTTTCTTTCACACTGTTTGTTCAACGTACCCGGTCCCTCCTGCATCACCCACTGGACGAGAGTGTGGGGCTGACGTGTGCACCACTGAGCCGAGGGTAGAGAGGAGCAGAGGAGGGCGGGCGGGACGATAGGAAAAGACAACAAAAAAAAAACAAGAGAGAGGGAGAGATACACGGAGGAGAGCCTTCACTGCGGAACGCAGCCAGAAATACAATGCGGAGGGGTGGTGGGTGGGTGGGGAGGAGAAAAAAAAAAAAAGGAACCGGCCGTGGCGCATGTCTGTGGACCGCGCGCTCATGTACGGCAAATCACTCATGTTTCTTCTTTTTTTTTTTTTGTGGACACCGAAGACGACGCGATAACGCGCGTGCGCACCCGCGCATCCACATGCACACACACACACACACACATACACACACTCACACACACAGACACACGCACGCACTTCAACAGACGCGCACCCTGCCGGCACCTGAAAGAGGAGTACTACGAGAAGAGGAAGAGGAGGCGCATTGTCCTCTGCACCTTCTCCCCCCGAGTGTGCCGTGTAGGTGTCGATACACACACACACACACACACACACACACACACACACACGCACACACACACACATAGACCCATACACGGTTCTCCTTCACTGTTTCAGATGACGTAGGGCAGGGAAGACGCGCTGTGGTGCGCGGCATTGAGAAGCGGAGGAGGAAGAGGGGGAAGAGGGGGGAAGAGGGGGAGGAGGGGGGGAAGAGGAGGTGGTGGAGAGCACTCTCTCTCGTGTGTGTGTGTGTGTGCATGCGGGTGTGCTCTGATGTAGGCATGCAGGCGTGTGCGTTGCACCCTGGCAGCAGATAAAAGAGTGACGCACGGGACGCATGGAGGCTGCTATCACCGTCGACAAAGATACACAAACACACAAACACACACACACACATTCACAGATACATCCACAATATTTCACGGACAAACAACAACCACAACTACCACAGCAGCAACAGAGGAGAAGAATGCGAGAATGAAGGGTGGGCACTCATTGGAGGCTGAGGTAGACCTCAACACCGTCTTTCATCTTCGCGGGTTCTGGTGATACGTCGAAGAGAGATCAGCGGGTCGCGGGAGTGGGACCACGGGGACTGCGTCTTTGACGGAGGACAGGAAAAAGGGGGGAAGAGGGGGAGGGGGAGAAGGGTGAAAGAGAAACGGGAGGAGAGGTGGGAACGCGCCACAAGGCGTGGACTGCAGAAGGAGAACCAAGAGACCAAGAGAAAGAGGAGGAAGTAAATGTAAAAAAAAAAAAAAGAAGAGGACAAAACACGCAAACGCACACACACAGACACATACACACGCACACTCGCAGTAAGCAAACGAAAGTGAAAAAGAAGTATGTACGTCTGCTGGAAAAAAAAAAAGGAAGCACATGTGGGATGTAGAAGCAAAAGAAAGTCGACTGCCTGCGTGTCTCTGCGGGACATTCGAGAGCGAGTTGCTGAGCTGGAGAGCGGGGGGTGGGTAGGAAAGACACACAAACAAACAAACAAAAAAGAGACCGGTGAGATGAGAAGGGGAGGAGGAGGGAGGATGGTAGAGTGTCACATTTGGAGCCGACGGTCAGAGAGAGAGAGAAAGAAAGAAAGGGAGAGAGAGAAGCATGTAGGGAGAGGAGGGAAGGGGGAGGTGTGTGTGTGTGTGTGTGAACGACGACAACAACAAAAAAAGGAAAACGATGGGAGTGAGCGGATGGTGAGACGCTCACGTTCATCATGCCCCACCTTCTCCTTTTGTTGTGATGATCCGTCGGCTCAGAGCAGTGCGCACCTTCCAAAAAAAAAAAAAAAAAAAAAAACACAGCAACAACAACAAAGAAGAACAGCCGACAAAAAAAAAAAAAAGAAAACACACACCAGCAACAGAAGCGGTCATGCAGTAGCGTTGAAACACAGAAGCAGTTTCTACCTTCACCTCTCTTTACCTCTCTCCCTGACAAAGACACGCGCCTCCCCCCCCCGGTACAATTCGCAGTGCACTGTCGGTGTCGCTGCAGCGCGCTCCCTTGCGCGCACTTCTGTGAGTGCGTGTTTATGTGTTTGTGTGTGTCGTGGCGAAGAGTGACGAGGAACACAGAGAAAGAGAGAGAGATGGCGACGGCGAGCGGCGAGAAAAAAAAAAAAAAGGTGGCGATGCGGAGGAAAAACCAACAAAAGGGTTCTGTCACTTGACGGTCTGTTTTGCCCTTTTCACGTTTCACCAGTTTCGTTGTGTGCCTGTGCTGCCGGCGTCTCACCTCTTTGCCTGTTCTTCGCTTTGACTTCGCGTCTCTCGTCGTAGCACCTCTCTTTCACAGACACACACACACACACACACAGTGCGGGGGGGGGGGATCAGATGCGCCCGCTGCAGAACGCTGACTTAGCGCCCAGAAACGAGCGCGCGAAAGGTCAAGGGGTGGGAGTGGCGAGAGAGGGAGAGAGAGATAGAATGATACCACACCAAACTACACACACACACACACACACACATAGGAATGTTTGTAGACACAGCCATAGCTGTAGGTCTTGCACACTGTGAGTTTTAGTGTGTGTGTCCTACATCAATATGTGTGTGTGCGCGTGTGTGTGGGTGTGGGAAGAGGGAGAGGGCAGTACATCAGAAACGGAGACACACTAGCGTAGTTGCCGGTATGCGCACCCGAAGCCCTTGGATCTGAAAAAAGCACAATAGGCGAATGGGGGAAGGAGAAATGAGAAGGTAAAAAAAAAAAGAAAGAGGGGTGAGGGGAGAGGCTGAGTCGCAGTGGGTAGCTGAGAAGGTATCAACACGTGTACACGTGCATGAGTGTGCGTGTGTGTGTGTGTCTATGCCTGTGTGTGACCAGACAGAGTCGAGTGGAAAAGAGGGAACACTTGTCATGAACGCAACCCTATTCACAACCTCATGTCTCGGTGCGCGCACACAGATTTACACATACACTTACACATACACATACACACACACACACACACAGAGGTGTGCGGTCACGCGTGAGAGGCAAGCGTGCAAGAGAGAAAAAAAAGAAAAGAAAAAGGAAAGGGAGAAAGCAGTCACTGATGAAGAAGGGAGGGAGGGTTGGATCTGACAGTAAGGATGTGGACAAGACAACAACAAAGCCTACACACCTACACCCACTCACCCACATAAAACACAGACATGGAAAAAAAAAAAACCGCCCTGACCTACGCGTGTCTCAGTGCTAAAGCGAGCAAAGAGAGCAACAGAGAGACCTACCACACGTACACATATCTGTTGACTTCCACAATCGAGGTGTGATTGTTGTCGATGTGTTGTCTTCAGTGCCTCCAAGGTTGGATCAGTTCTTCTCTCCCTTTGCCGACTCAGCACACATACTCTCTGAGACAGTTCACAGTCTTTTTTTTTTTTTTTTGGATGGGATGCGTGGAAGGAGAGGAAAAACAGAGGGAGGGGGTAGACGGAAGAGGGAGCATGAGGGGAGAGATGCCGAAAAGCGCTTGGCACAGGAAGCGAAGTACGCTTGTGCAATGATACGAGAGGAGATACACCAAAAACTGAAGAACTCAAACAAACAAACAAACAACAACAACAAAAAAAAAAGCGACGATGGTCACACAGATACACACAGGACCCCCCAAAAAAGGGAAACGCAAGAAAAAGCGGCACGTGCAGAGGACAACGAAAAAAAAAAAAAAAGACGAGATGACGAGTCACCATATGTAAAGGTACGAAGGATGCACACGAAACAGCGCTACACAAACACACACACACACACTAAATATCATTACCAGGTCTACGAGAAAGGTCTGCACGTGCTGGAAACAAAAGTGTTTGACCATCTCGACGTCTGCAAACGACCTTGAGATATCATGTGCCAAGATAGACGATGTGAAGCTCCGCTGTCCTCCTCCCCATGAAAAAAAAAAAAAAAACTCAGCAGGTGCTGGCGGTGTACTTGCGGTTTCAAAGAGACTCAGGCACGAGTCAGCTTGTGATGCACACACGTACACACCCACACCCACATGCACAATGTTCTTTTTTTTTTATTTGTCCACTCCCCCTTCGCTCTCTGTTGTTACTGTGAAAGAAAAAAACACGACTTCGTTCTTGAGCTGGAAGAGCAGGGTGACAAGGAAGACGAACTGGAGAACCGAGGACAGAAAGGCGGGTGGTGCGCTGTGGAGGGGATACACACACCGTGGTCAAGTGTGTGCACCACACACACTCACACAGACACACACGCCCGCACGCACGCAAATCCATGGACGTGGCCTGCAATGGTACTCGAGTGTGAGACAAACCGTGGGTATTGAGGGGGCGGACACTGGCGTACAAAGAAGCCAAACAACCTCCTTTACACACAACTTGTGTCTCTGAAGCGCGGAGAGGAGTTGGCGCGCCAGTGCGTGGCGACACGTGATAAAAGAAACCGACTGCGTGTTTCTGATGAGGGCCGCCGTGCTGCCCCACCACTGCCCTCCCAACAAACAAAGCCGCGTCTTTTGTGACAGAGCACTGGAGCAGTGGCGACAACAGGTAGCAGCTTCAACGACAAAGGAGGGTCTTTACGCGCCTCCCCTCCTCCCCTCCCGGGAATCCACCGTGTGGTGCGATGAACATCATTTCTCAGCCTTGACACAGGGAGACAGGCGCGGGGTGGAGAGCACAAGAGGAGGGAAAGCAGAGATAGGCGTGATCATAGCGGTTGAACGAGCGTGAGTGAGAAGAGGAGGGGGGAGGGAGGGAGGAAAGATGTGAAGGGGAAAGAGTAAAAGCAACACACACACACACACACACACACACGTTCACACCGTTGACAAGAAGGAGAGAGGGAGGTGAAAGGAAGTGTGTGTGTGTGTGGTGGAGGTGGAGAGAGAGAGGGAGAGAGAGAGAGCGGGGGGTACAAAGTGACGGCGAACGGAGGCGAAGCGACGACGAGTCAAGGAAAAGAGAGAGAAAAAAAAAAAGAAACTCCGGGAGAGGCGCCTGGCGCGGTGAGGCTCAACGCGAGTACAGCCACACCTACGCGTGACTTGAAAGAGAAAGAGAGAAAAGACACAACAACAACAACACAAAGACAAGGTGTATCAGCGCACCTACTCCGTTGAAGAAGAAAAAGAAACCCGTACACAAACACACATACGCGAACGATGAGAGGCGGCAGAAAGCGCAGATGAGAAAAAGCTTGGTAGGGCGAGTTCAGAGAGAGAGTCTCCTGGACCCTTCCCGATGCGCCGCTCCGTCACAGATAGGCGGGGGGCGCACATTGCCCCGTCACTGCAGCAGGTAAAACCAACAGACGGTTTCCGAGAAGAAGGAGGAAGGTACGTCCATGTACACACGCAGTGTCTCTCTCTCTCTCTCTCATGCGTTTCCACAGTTGCGTGTGCGGTGACATACGTACCCTCTCCCCTTCTCGATACGCTTGTGAACACACCATTCTCCTCTGTTTTCGTAGTCGCGATCTGCAAAACACACACACACACACAGAAGTAAAAAAAAAAAAGAGGAAAGGCGATACGAGATCGTGGGTGAGATGAGCGACGGAAGAGAGGGGGGCTAGTGGGAGGAAAGACATACTGCGGGTCAGCCAAGAAACAAGAAAAAAAAAAAAAAACAGAAACCGTAGGCGCGTACTGACAGAGAGAGGACACAGAGGTGACTCCGCGGCAGCGGGGAGGGAGTGAAGATGTACGTAAATACAGCATCCGCGAGCAGACAGACCAGACTTGAGTGTGTCTCAGTGTGTGTGTGTGTGTATCGGGGGCATGAAACGCGCGCTAGCAAACGCACTCGCGCGCACACACACACACACACACTTACACACACGCACACACACGCAGAAGAAAAAGAAGAGCTGCCGCGCCGAGGTACAGGAAGCAAGAGGTGGAGACGGCGACAGAGCACACACACGCGCAAACTCGCACACACAAACACGTGAAGCGTGTGGGGGGAGCACATCTGCGGAAAGAAGTGTGTAAGGTGGGAGGGGTGGAGAAGCGCGAAGGAAACACGTGTTCCAGCTTCCTCAAACTCTCTCTCTTTTTTTTTTTTTTGCCTACCCGTGGCGTCGACAGCTTCCGCCACAAAGACCTTTGAGAGAGAGAGAGAGGACGCAGGTAGCCGGCGTTTCACTGCGGCTCGGAGGTACGAGCCACGGTGTCGGCTACACGACCTCGCGCACCATCACAGCAGTCGAAAAAAAAAAAAAAAAGCATGGTGGTGAGGGAAGCACCACGGAAGAGAGCACCAGAGCACGTGAACGAGAACGAGAGCAACAACAACAAAATAAAAAAAAAGGAAACAACTAGATAGACGGAGAACAAACAAGAGCGACACAGAGGGAGAGAGAGGCGGAGGGAGAAAACGAGAGAACTGACAAAGAGAAAAATAGGATTGTCACACGCTATACGATGGCAAAAGCGTAACAGAGAGTTACACCACCACGTCAAGCCACCGCTAGCATTGCCGCATCAGAACAAACGCACGCACACACACACACACAAAAAAAAAAAAACAAGAAAGTCAAGGTGGCTGGGAGAATACACACACGCACACACCTACACGCGCGCTACTCCCCGACAAACACACACACACAAACACATAGAAGAAGCACCCTGACGAACAGCGAATCAGAAAGGAAAAGAAAAGAAGAACACACACACACCGTCAGCCTAGAACGACACCAACAGAAAAAAAAAGAGCAAGATGTGCTGATGGAAAGTAACGACACGTGAGACTCACAAACACACACACACACACACACACATGCACACACAAGCACAGACACGGAGACAGACACACGCAAAGGCTGAAAGCAGTGTCGTCGAGAGGGTGGAGAGCGGCAAAAGGGAGGGGGAGAAAAAAAAAAGAAAAAGGAGGCAGTTTGGTCTGTCGGCATCAACGAAAGGAGAGCGACAAGGCTCTAATGAGAGAGTGAGTGCGTTGTGTAGGGAGGAAGGGGCGGACAGGGATGGAAGCGCACGTACAATCTGTAAAGACGATAACGAATTGCAGCACAGGTACACCGTTTCACACCGACACACACCACCACCCACTTACACAAACACATACACACACATAAGAACCCCCATGGAACGAGGAAGGAGATGAGACCATCGCGCTCAGCACTTACGTGCCGACGCGCCCCCCTTCAGCTCTCCCAGTTTTTTTTTTTTTTTTCGCTTGCAAGCGTAATGTAACAGCACACTTTTTTTTTTTTTTTGTGTGTGTGTGCGTGTGTTTGCGTGTGTTTGTGCGGGTGAGGGAGGGGTGACGAGTCGACACGAGCAGGGAAGAGAAAGTGAACTTCGCACACGTGAAACAAAGCGAAAACGCAGAGTGAGTCAGGGACAAACGCTGGGGGGATGAGGGATGAGGGAGGGGACGTAGAAACACACACACACACAAAAAAAAAAAAAAAGAAAACAAACAAAAAAAAACGAAAATAATGGAGGAGCACGACACGTAAAAGTAGAAGAGGAAGAGGAATTGCACACGCAAACTAACACACAAACACACACGGAAGGAGAATGGAGGCCAACCGTAGCAGGGCGCCGAGCATAGGCACGAAACTGCAAAAAAGCCCGGCGACGAGGACAAAAAGCAAACAAACAAACAAAAAAAAGGAAGAGAAGAAGCAGGGGAAGAAGAGAGAGAGAGAGGGCTCAGATGTAATCGCGCTACACAGATGGTGCACCGACAACATGCTCACCGAGGTAGAAGAGGAGACAGAGAGGGGAAAAAAAAAAAGAACACACCCACACACACACACGTACACGCAAAAAAAAAAAAAAAAAACAGAAAAAGAGAAGATAAAAAAAAAAAAAGAAACGCAAGAGGAGGTGGTACGTGAAAGGAAGAATCAAGGAGTAACAAGGCAGTGCGGAAGAAAGGTAAAACACAAACACACAGACACACAGACACATACACACACACGCAGTGGGTACTACACTGATGACGACAAGAGCAAGAGACACCAACCGCGTCACTTGGTTGCCCTTTCCGACACGTCTCACTCACTTTTTTTTTTTTTTTCTGGTGGGGTTCTTCATTGAGCTACGTGACAGAACGTGAGGGATAAGGGGAGACGCGACAAACAGTCTGAGATGATGAGGAAACGAGAGCGAAAGGCGAGAAAAAAAGACACAAGAATCACGTGCAGTGGTGTGTTTCTGCAAGTGCGAACACTCGCTCTCACCTCTGCTTCGGATGAGACACACACACACACACACCCACCTCTCTCTCCTCCCCGTGATCTCAAGCGGAATGTGGTGAGGGGTCGGAAAATGGCAAGTTAGCGAGTCAGCGAGCCATGAGACATGCAGTCAGGCAGAGCACAAGAGAGTGGAGGAGAGTGTAGGCGACCGATGATTCATGAGAGACATCTGTCAGTGAGGGAAGAGGAGCGGGCTGAGGCTAACACAAATACAGGTAAACAGACGCACATACACACACACACACACACGCACACACACACACACACAAACACGACCGCCCTGTGCTGCTTCTGGTACTGGCACTCGACGCGGTGGGCCTTGTATGTGTACATGTCTGTGTGGACGAGCGCCGGTTGAGCTGTGAAGGGGGTGGGGTGGGGGGAAAGGCGGGGAGACTACGTGAGTGCAACAGTCACAGGTGGCACAAAAGAGCATGAATCCACGTCTTATTAGTAGAGGGAGACTAAGGAGGCGCGTGGATGTGCACGTGTGTGTGTGTGTGTGTGTGTGTGCGTGTCTGTGTAGCTGCTGCGGCTTCCTTTCTCGAACAAGCAGTGCCGGGTACGAGAGCCTTGTGCACACACACACACACACACACACACACACACACACACATGCACACGCGACTGCACACGCGACTGCACACGCACAGGTCAGGGGGGCGTGCTCTCACCGCACTAACACGAAAAAAGACACACAACGATGCACTGAAGAAAGTAAAGGAAGAAAAAAAAAAAACTACAGTCCACAGAGAAAAAAAAAAAAAGACACACACACACGCTGATAAAGTGATGAATGCATGCGTGTGCAACAAGTGAATGCGCGAGGAAGAGAGAGAGAGGCTGAGAGCCGTAGAAAAAAAAAAAAAAAAAAAAAACGCACTGACACTAGACAGTTCTGCCAGAGAAAATGCACACAGTATGAGAGGAGAGGGACCGACGGGGAGATCCGCTCAACACATGCTCACACAGACACGTACACATGTACACTGGCACCTAGACGCGCGCACGCTCACGCATGCAGATACGTATACGCACCAAATCATCTTCACTCACACACACACACACACACACACACACGCACACGCACAGAAAAAGAAGAACCATTGTGGAGCGCCGGCACTTGTTGGCACACCTGCGTAGGCTGTATGAGACACGTCTGTATCCATACATATACATATGTGGCTGTGCATGTGCGTGCGTGTGTACATGTGATGGTAGGCCGGGACGAAAGAGACAAGGTGACAACGCCCGCAGAGTAGCCCGAAGCATGAGCGTGAAACACACACACACACATACACACACAAACACACATAACGGAGCCAAACAACGGCAAAGTGCAGAAGATGAAGAAGAGACACAACAACATATCAGTGCACACCGTACACACAAACGCACACATACGCATACACCTCCACACACACCAAAAAAAAAAAAAAAAACTCACAAAAGAGACACCCTAGTTTTTGCACCGGTACACACCCAAAGCACACACACAAACACACATACATACACACACACACACACACACACACACCACTGAGAGGAGAAGCGGCGCCAAACTGGACGCAACGACACGAAAGCACACTTATCTTCACTAGGGTGTGTGTCTACCTGTGTGTGTGTGTGTGTGTGTGTTAGTGTGTGTGTTAGGGTGTGACGGTGTGTATGACAATGAATGTGTCGATGAGCGCCTGCGATGGTATGCCAGAAAAGCAACAACTAACAAGACGGAGAAAAGAAAAAAAAAGAAAAATGCCTCTAGCGCCTTCGCAATCGGGCGACGGAGAGGGGAGTTCACCAGCCAAAACAAAAAAAAAAGAGAAAAGGAATTGTCGGGTGCAGACGCCCCACTCTGCCGTTGACTCGAGGTGAGCGGGAAAGGCGTGCGCCTCCAAGTGCGCGTGGAAGCGTCCAGTTGGACCGGGCAGCGCTAGAAAGGAAATGGAAAGAAAAAAAAAAAAGACAAAAGAAAGGGTGGGTCAACGTGGTCTGGATGAAGAACAACAACAAAAAAAAGAGGAACAGCAAAGGAGAAGAAAAAAAACAAAACCCATACGCACACACACATACACGCACACGCACACGCACACGCACGCACATGAAGGGCAGGTGAAACACATAGAGGACGCAAAAAAAAAAAAAAAAAACACACACACACAAACCAAACAACAACAACAAAAAAGAAACGAAGCAAACAAGAGCACAGAAAGAGAAGAGGACACTCATATGACGAGAAAAGAAAGTGCCGGCGCGGAGAAACAAAGGAAAGCGAGAGAAGTGTGAGATGGGAGATGCGGAATGTAGACCGCGCGCGCACCGGATGTGGAGGAGAGGGAGAAGGGACGCATCGCAGGTAGACGCACACCACCCGAGTATGTGGAGTCACACACACAGTGTTCATATGTGTGTGTATGTGTGTGTGTGTGCATGCGAGTACATTGTGTCCCCCGATACGCCAGTGCTTCCCATCCTTTTTTTTTTTTCTCTTCGATACGAAGACGACTGTTGTGGGTGCGACGAAGAAGGCGCCACCAGTGTGAGCTGAACGCATGATCACACCGACACGCCTAAACACGCAGTCACGCAGACGCGTGGTGGAGTTGTGTTTACACAAACTCCGTTGCAACACACATCTGCGGACACGTGGTTCGTCCACTGTCGTCACAAGCACAAGGAGCTGGGTAGAATGGGAGGGAGAAACGAGGCGAACACTAGAAGCAACAACGAAACCGTGAAAAGAGAGAAGAGAGCGACGTGCGCACACGCACCAGTACTAGTGCGCTGTAGCTGCTCTGCATCACCTTCATTTTTTTTTTTTTCCCTATCACGTCACTGCTCAGTGCTTCTTGATCGATGGGGGAGGGGAGGCGAGCATACACACGCACTCGCGCGCGCACCACGAAGCAGAGCAGAAAAGGGGAGGGGGAGCACAAGAGAAACAAAAATCCAGCCAAGGCGCACTCACAAGGAGTGGAGGGAGGACACAGACACACACACACAGATGTACACACAGACACCTAGGCACACACATAGAGAAGGGGCATTGGGAGAGAGACTGCACGGGGCGACATCAAAAAAAAAAAAAAAAGGGAGAGACAGAAAGGAAAGAGATCGTCAAGCGACAGCGCGGCATGGAAAAAGAAAAGACAAAAAGAAAAAAAAAGAAAAAACAAAGAAAGAACAAACAGCACGGCAACGTATAAAAAAAAAAAAAACAAAGAGGGCATGCGCCGTGAAAGCTACACAACGTAAAAGAAGCAATGACGACAGGACGCCAGCGCCGTGGAAAGATGAGAGAGGAGAGAGGAGAGAGAGGGGCGGGGAGTAGCAAATATCCACACGAGAACCACGACGAAGCGTCCCAAAACAAAACAAAAAAAAAGAAAGAGAGATGTAGAAAGCGAGGAAGCAAAGAAAAAAAAGAAAAAAAGAAAGAAAAAAAAAAAAGGCTGTCGAACTTTGCAGTGGACACACACACACACACACACACAGATACTCAAACACGGTGAACACAGACGTACGTACGGGGCGAGGGGAAAAAGTAGCAAAGAAACACACACGTACACAAAAGTAAAACAGAAAGGAAACAAGAAGCAAGATGATCATGCCCCGCACGAACAGGAGCGTCCACGCCGGCGCGACATGTGAGACCAGAGGGGGGGGGGAAGGGGGGCGGCGGCGGCGTGCCTACCGAGGCTGTAGGGGGAGGTACGCGATCTGGGCAGGACTCATGCCGACGGAGTAGGAGGCCAGTGCGGAGGCCAGAGCTTGCTGCTGCTGCTTCTCTTGCTGTTGTTGTGGCGACAGCGAGTTGGCGTTGGATGTGGGGAGCGTGTAGTACAGCGGCATAACACATGGTACCGGATAGTTGGAGTTGGGCATGACAACGTACGTGACAGGCCCCGATCCAGAGAGAGAGGAGCTGGAGGTGTCTGCCGATGGTGTCAAGGCGCTGCCTCCCAACACCGGCGTGAGGCCCGGCGCAGCAGCGTTGGCCGCCAGTGGATAGCGTGTCACTGGCCAGTTCACTGTGTTGCCGTACACCAACGAGCTGGCGTTGATCGGGTACGACGGCGGCTCCTGCTGCTGCTGCTGCTGCTGCTGAAAGAGATGGTAGTTCGAGGCAGCCATCGCGGCGTACACGCTGCCCAGCTGACGGCTGTCCTCGTCGCCAGTGATTTCGCTCTTGCCGCTGAGGTCTCCGCAACTGCTGAAGAGGGTGGTGAAGCTCGCGTTTTGTTCCTCGGTACCGCTGTGGCAGTTGCCTATGCTGCACAGCATAGGTGACAAGATAACGTTCCTTGAGGCGGAAGTGGGGTTGACGCACCTGTTCATGACATCACCGAGGTGCATTTCGTCATCGGCAGCGGTAACGCCGTCAGACACCACGCTCGTTTCCTTGCTGCGCTGGCGGTCCTTGTTGCGGGCGAGGCAGACGGAGCGGTGGTGCAGGCCAAAGGTCGAGATGAGCCGCGTGCCCTTGGAGTACATGACCTGGATCGGCTGGCTTCGGGTGCCGAGGGCACACTTGCCGTGCAGCGCTTGGATGGCGCGGTCCGCCTCCTCCGTAGTCGCGTATGTGACGAAGGCATTTCCCTGGTGAATGTGCAGCTGGTGGGCCACGACACTCCCGTAGGGGCGAAACAGATTCAGCAGGTCGTCCGGGAAGAACTTGCTGAAGGGGAGCTGACCGACGAAGAGCTGCGCCATTGCGTGCCGGTCTGTCTGTCTGTCTGCCTGTCTACGCGTCTGCGAACTGGAGACGGTGAGCCGTTCTTGGCGGGAGGGGGGGGGGAAATGGAGTGGAAAAACAAACAAAAAAAAACAGAAGGATCACACGCAAACACGCACACGTTTGTGTGCTAGTGTGTGGGGGAACGGCGACGAAGGCGAAACGAGCGTGAGTTGCCGCGTACACACACACACACACACACACGCAGACACACAGACGAGGGAAAGCAGTTGCGGAAGTAAAAGGGAGAGAGGAGGGGGGGGAGGGGAGAGAGCTCCGCGAGGCACACAGCTCCAGAGAGAGGAGATATGCGTCGATGAGAGGAAAGAAAAGAGACAAATGCCGGATCCTGCGAGCCGCGATCTGCGAGCTGAGGCACAAGCGACACTAAAAAAAAAAAAAAAAAACACAGTACCGTGAGGGAGAGAGAGAGATCTTGGGCACGCAGGAGTGGGCGGCGGTGGTGCGAAGCGGCAGAGACGAAGAGAGGAGGAGGAGGAGGAGGAAGAGGGTGCGGGTGAGTGTGGGACGACAGAGACGAGTAAAAGCAAAAAAAAAAGTACACAAAGCACGCAACGCAGAGAAAGACGCTGAAAAGGGAAAAAAAAAAGAGAGACAGGGAGCTGAGGCGAAAATGGAAAAAAAAAAGAGAGAATGAACGACCCACGCCAACACACGCGCACACACGCTCAGCGGAGGTACGTGAGAGAAAAGCAGAGAGAGAGAGCCGTTACGCTCACCGTGGCGACAACAGTGAAGCTGACGTACTAGCACAACAGGCAGCCACCAGCTCTTCTACCCAGTGTGAGAAGGAGAGATAAACGAACGTGGTGTGGACGCGTGTGAACAACAACAACAACAAAAAAGAGGAGGAGGACAAAAGACGCAGACTAGACGAGAGGAAAGGAGAGCGCAGAGGAATCGCTGAGCGTCGCTAAACTAAAAAGAGAGAAACGGTGTACACAGAAAAAAAAAGAGCACACGCACACAGGTCGAGAGGCAGATACGCGGAGAGGCACACGAATAGAGTAGGCGGTGACGGTGCACAGCAGGTGTGCAGGAGTGAAGAGAAAGAGAGGCGAAGGCGAAACCCGCTGAGATGAAACGTGGAAGCACACGGTCTCTGTAACACACACACACACACACACTCACACGCACACACTCACTTGCTGGCGCGGAGGACAAGAGACGAGAAAGATCAGCGCAAATGGGGGTGGGTGGGGGGGGGGGAAGGGACGCAAAGAGGGACACACACGCAAAGACAAGAGAGAGAGAGAGGGAAATCAACTGAGCCGGAAAGAGAGAAGAGAAGGAATGTGTCGTGGAGCTTATGGATGAAGCAGAATCACACAAACTCTCACAAAAGAGAGGATCAGAAAAGAAAACGAAAACGAGATAAAGCAAAGAAAGGGAGGGCACACACTGCTGCACAACGACCTCGAAAACGCACGGAGACGATGGCCTAGAGAAGGGGGAGGACAGTTCGTGTGTGAAAGATGAGAGGCGGGGAAGGGTGTGTGACAATGGAGGGAAGGGCACAAGGGGCAGAGGCGTGTGTTTGTGTGTGTATGTGTGCGTGCAAGTGTGTGTAACGCCCTTCTGAAGGTTGCGCACGTGCGAGAGGAGCCACGTAAGAGAAAAGAAAAACGGAAACAGGGGGAGATGACGAGCGAGGGAGGAGGAGGAAGGGGAACAGAAAGAAGATGACGGGCAGAGGGCGAATAGTTTCGAGGTGAGACACGCCACACAAACCACAAAAAAAAAAAAAAGAAATCGCAGTACGCGGCGAGCACAGACAGACAGAGACAAACACAATTCACACAGAGGAGTACGCTCGAAAAGAAAAAGCGAAAACAAAACAAACAAACAAAAGAACGGAGAGGAAGCGAAAGTGAGAAAAAAACTACGCACGCGGAGATATAGATGTTTGTTGGATACGGGTGTGCGCGCGAACCTTCCGCGTAGCCGAACAGCGCAAAGGTTAGGCAAAAAAAAAAAGAGAGAAAGAGAAGAGAAAAGACGTAAAGACGAGTGTGTGACGCGACAGGTAGGGGGAAGAACGTGGGGCGGACGGTGTGTTTGTGTGAGGCACACGGCAAGCTTGTGTCACGATGGGTACTGTGCACGCGGGCGGCTGTGCGAATGTGTGTGTGTGTGTGTGTGTGTGTGTGTGTGTGTAAGACACAGGTCCTCTCACAAACACAGTTGTGTAGGAAGAGTACAGCTCAGACACAGGCTTTTTTGGACACACGGCACGCAGGTAGGTACGCACCAGTGGAGAGTACCGATATCAGAGAGACAAGGCGACAAGGAGCGCGAGGTGATGCACGAATCCACCACAGAGGGAGTCGAGAACTGGAGACGAAAGAAAAAAAAAAGCACCACTAGAGCGCACCCGTTCCGTGTCCACACGCACACACACAAAAGCAAAGCACACTCGCGCAGCAGCGACGACTGGAAAGACCTCGCAAGAGAGAGGGAGGGGGGCTCTGACGCACCGGTGCTGCTCACGTTTTAAAAGTGGTGGCGATGGTGAAAGTGGAGCTGCTCGAGTGAGGGAGAGTGTGTCCGGCTAGGAGAGACAAACTGTCAGGTGTTTGTGTGTGGGTGGGAGTGCGTGAGAGCGTGGCAGAGGCGACGGCGAGACGCAGCGGCTGTAAGGAATGGCAAACGATCGAAGAGGTGCTCGGTTGCGAAGGTTGGCCTGCGGCTCGGCGTCGGTGATTCGTTCTTCCCTACTCGCTTCCGTTCACGTGAAAGCTGCAACACAGAGAGCACGGTGCCTCGTGCAACTCCGATACGCAACTGCACACTGAGCGAAGCGTCCCGCTTCTGCAATCTGCACCGAGAAAAAAAGACCTGAGAAAAATGAAAACAACAGGCTTGGACAGCACACTTGACTGGTGAGCACCGCCGCGCGTGATCACACACACACACACACAGACACACACACACCGAGGGGAGGGAGGGGGGGGGGCGCACAGACTTAGCGATTTCTGATTCGCTCGCTTTTTCTTCTCTCTGTTGACGTTCTTTCTTCGATTCTGGTTTTTTTTTTTTTTGTGTTGACGATTCTGCCTCTGATCTGCACGCAGAGTCACAGCACGCACCAGAGTGGTGGAGAGAAAGAAAAGGAGAAGAAAAAGCGAGGGACTCTGTACACCGCAAAGAAATGAAAGAGAAGGAGAGAGGATCACAGCTCCGCTCACTACGGCGACAGCAGACGAGCACCGAGAAGCGAAGTGATGGAAGCGCGGGAGCTGACAACACGCCAAAAAAACAGAAGAAGAAGCAAAACACGACGAACAAGAAAAGAGCGAAAGAGAAAAAAAAAAGAGAAGAAAATGTAAGAGAAACTCAGGCACACACGAAAGCGTGCACACACGGACACACACACACAAAAAAAAAAATGTCAAACCACACGCACACACGCACACACACGTAACAAAAACAAAAAGAAGAAGAGCGGGCGGTGCGAGGTGTACAGACAGGGGATCCAGATGTGTGTGTGTATGGACGTACCACTGATCGTGTTTTGACCTTGCAGGGCGGGAGAAGGGGGGAGGGGCGAGAGGGTAAGGGGGGAGGGGGGACAGACGCGTGGTGCAAGTGGAGCCACTGTGATGAGGCGGGGGGAGATGAAGGCGAGGGAGGGAGGGGGATGGGGCCGGACGACAAGTGCCGGGTGTCGAGCTCTGGCGGCGGGTGCGCGCAGTAGGTGAGGTAGAATGGGTGGGGGGAAGGGGTAGGGGTGAGGGACCGCACACAGATAAGACTCGGGGGAGAGTTTTCGGTGGAGACGGCGACGAGACACACACAGACACACACACACACACACACACACGCAAAGAGGCACAGTGCTGGACGAGAGGGTGGGAGGAGGAGGAAGGGGGGGGGGTCAGTGAGTGAGTGGGAACGGGAGAGAAGAGGGATGGGGGGGGGTGTTGAAAAACCAGGGAGAGAAAGAGACGGCGGAAAGACAAACGGAGGGGGACGGGGGAAGGAGAAGCGATCTGTTGACGACAGCATCAGTGAGTCGTAGTGTTGTGCACCGGCGTGAACGTGCATGTGTGTGTGTATGGTTGTGTGTATGGTTTGATGAGAAGAAATGGAAGTGAGGAGGAGAAGAAGAGAGTCGGGAATATGAGCGGCCATCTTTATCTCACCTTCTCCAGAGGGGTACGAGTACCGGGAGAGCGGGGTGAGGCGGGTGCCACCACAGCAGGTGTGGCACGCGACCAGAATTGCGCCGCAACGCTACGCATCGGCACCGTTCGCCGCCCACGTCGCTCTTCCATACATATGTTTTTCTCCACTCCACCTTGTCTCCTACTCAGTTGTTAACCGTGTTAGGAATCTCCCGCAGAGTGGGACGTGCTTCTAGACGCATCTTAAAAAAAAAAGCAGACACACACACACACACACACACACACTTACACGGGTGCCTCACTGCACCGCCAAAACACCCTCACCACCACGGAAACCGTTAACCTCCACCGAAGAAGCTACCACGTTCTTTCCCTTCTTTCGGTTGACGCAACCGGACAGTTCCTCCCACAAACACAACAAATCAGGCGCCCATTCGTCACCTCATCTCAGTCCGCCGCAGAAGTGCCCACCCCGCGCCTCTGCAAACTTTTACG
The DNA here is from genome assembly GCA_019188245.1 of Novymonas esmeraldas. Taxonomy (NCBI): domain Eukaryota; phylum Euglenozoa; class Kinetoplastea; order Trypanosomatida; family Trypanosomatidae; genus Novymonas; species Novymonas esmeraldas. The sequence goes on along the minus strand of JAECZO010000220.1, from coordinate 560 downwards.
GTCGATCTATCGATTCCCAAGAGGGACTCGCGGCCTTTCCACCACGTTGAGACGCGCCTCCGAGCGAAATGGGACTGCGAGCGGTGCGTCTCGGTCTTGTCCATTCCCCGTGTGTGCGTCACGGGTGGGACGCACGGGGTACACGAAGACCTCGCGGCGACAGGGGGGCAGTGGCAGGGAGGCAGCAGCGCCGGCAGCGGCGTCAGAGAAACGACAGTTCTACAGTGTAGTGTATCCATGTGTGCTTCACGTGCGGCCCCACGCGGGAGGCGCTCAGTGGCAGCGAAAAAGAGTCTCATCACGCATGGCCAGCGGCGCGAGCGGGTGCGCAGCGGGGGGGGGGCGGGGTCACCGGGGTACGACTCGCGTCTCGTCCCATTGTTCATCGACAGCTGCTCACCGGCGCGGAGCGGGACGAGCGAAATGGGACTGCGAGCGGTGCGTCTCGGTCTTGTCCATTCCCCGTGTGTGCGTCACGGGTGGGACGCACGGGGTACACGAAGACCTCGCGGCGACAGGGGGGCAGTGGCAGGGAGGCAGCAGCGCCGGCAGCGGCGTCA
>JAECZO010000219.1:0-20398 GCA_019188245.1 Novymonas esmeraldas | reverse complement strand
GTGCCGAGGGTATGGCGCTGCCGAGGTTGTGGAGCACGGCATGCCCCATATGCGAGAAGTAGAGAGCGGAGTGGTCTATGGGGAGTGCGGCCCCAGGCGCGCGAGTCTGGCCACCAAATGTGAATACCGAAGGTATGACCGATATGTTGAGCACTGGATGAGTATGCGGAGCAGGCGAGCCAGCACCTGAACAAATCCTTCCCTCCTTCACCCAACACTAGCCTTTCGACAAAGCCTAATCAGCAGTGATTTGTGCGTGTCCATTGAGCTTACCTCAGGGTGACGAGCGGTCGATATGTTCTACCACGCTATGCTTACCTTCTCCCATGCCCGCCTTTACTCTCCTACTCGTCTCCTTCCCGCCATCTCCCTGTCCTCAGTCTGCACGCCTCCGACCGCCGCCACCCTCTCTCGCGCGCACTTTCCCCCTCAAATTTTTTTCTTACCACCTTCATCATGGCTGACGCTGCAGCGCCGAAGGATGGGCACATGCCCGTGGCCGACCTCATGTCTAACCTCAAAGAGCTCGCCTCTCTGAAGGAGAGCCCCTCGGCCGAGGAGTACACGGCCGCGCGCGCGGAGCTCTTCGCCCGTTTCTGCTCCACGGATGGGCCGCAGGGTGGGCAGGGGGGCAGAACGGAGAAGAAGGCTGCTGCCCTATCGTGGGACGTGGGCAGCATGTCGAAGGAGAGCATGGCCCGGGTCCACCCGTGGGCGCCCCTGTTCGTTCGGAGCGAGGTCGAACGAGCAAGGATAGCAGACGCCTTCAAAAGCTCCGCCGCGTGGGAGTACTTGGAGACGTTGATGGTGGAGCGGGCGCGGGCGGGCACGCTGGCGCCACTGGAGATCCCCCTTCTCTCCCAGCTGGTGTGTAAGGGAAATAAGGAGTGGGCGGCGTTTTTCGTCGCCAACCTCATCCTCACGACCCCCCACGGGACAGCGTACGCTGTCCATAATGTGGACATGTTGATGAGGATGGAGGAGGGCGTCCGGGCGGCGAAGGCCGCGGCTGTGCTGGCCTACCCTGGCCCCATCCATCACCCGTCCAAAACCCATGACCTGAACATGGGTCTCCTCTACCCGGGAGGCAGCGAGGCGCTCCTGGGCGGGGGAGTGTCCCCAATGGGAGCGTTCGAGTTGGAAGGGTTGTGGGGAGGCACCTATCTCGCCCCCATTGTGAATGCGGAGGGGGAGGAGATTGGCAGGTTGGACCTCTCGGATTTGGAGGGGTACCTGGGAGCCAGCCAGGCCTCCACCGACAAGAACTTTCGAGAGCTTGGTGGGAAGCTGCGGAAGTTGTTGGAGGCGGCGACGACGCCTGCGGCGCCGGCGTGGCGGCGAAAGAAGCCCCAGAGGAAGGGCATGTACGGCGGCGGGGCGGATGGGGCTGGAGCGGACCCAAAAAACTAGAATGCCCTACCACTCCTCCGGGAGTTGAGGTAGGGCAGGCTCCCACCCTCGACCCGTGCGTGGCCCCACAGGCCCCTCCGGGTGGAGAAGACGAAACCCTCTGGGGAGGGGACTTCCGTGCGGGGCGCACATCTAGCACCGAGCTGGACAGCGTCTTCACACGTTTCATGCCGGCGGACATTGTCCTCCCTCGCCGCACTTTACCCGAATTAGCGCCAAGGGGAGCGACCGAGCCGCTGCGGAGCGTGGCCGCACGCCGCGTGAAGGAGGAGGTGGAACGGAGAGTAGCAGCGCACGGAACGGTGTACGTGCCGCTGTTCAGCCACCACCACTGGATCACGGGAGTCCTCTCCCGTACGTCGATGACCGAGCGCATGACGCTCGACGTTTGGGTCTCTGCCCCTTCCTGGCCAGTTCACGGCGACATCCAGAGGCTGTTGGAACGGATCTGGCCCGACCTGAAGCTGGTGTTTCGCCCCTGCCAACGACAGGCGCGCGGCAGCGAGGATTGCGGCGTCTTCATGACGGCGAACTTCTTCCTCCACCATCTCGGTCTGAAGGCGGTGCAGTCCGCGACGCTCCCGTCGTGTCTACGGCCGCTGCTCTACGCAGCGTCCACCAACCCACTCAGCAGAGACGTTTTCCTCAGACAGCTGAGGGACGTGCTTCAGCTGCAGTCCCCCCCGTCTACCCCCGCGCCACACACTGCGACTCCTCCACCTGGGCCTGGCTCTCTCCTCACACGGAACGATACTGTTGAGCCAGCGCTTGAAGGCGGCGCAGATGACGAATTGGACGGGGAGTACGACGCCTGCGAACCTTCTGCGCGGGTGGGCGGCTACGGCTACATGCTGACAGCTCTGGCGTTGGCACGGCGGGCGGACGGGGACTACCGGTCTCTCACGGTGGGAGCGGTACGGGAGCGGGTGCGACGCACCTTTCCTCGAGGCACAGGCAGGCGTACGGTGTCCAGCGCACTGGAGAAGCTGGGACTGAGCGTCCTCTACTATGGGGAGAGCGACGGGCAAGCGCAGCCGCGGGTGTTGACGGATGAGGAGGAGTGGCAGCGGAGGGCGTACCTGGTACTCGAGCGGGCGGGGCCAGGAACGGTGTTGCCGGCGGCGGTGGAGCAGTTCGGGTTCGTGGCGGGGGCGGAGTACCACGCGGATGAGGTGTCCCGCACGCGGTTGCGCGGGCACTACACAGTCACGCGAGACCCCGCAGCGGCCGAGGTGGGTGTGTACCTGCCGCGACCGGGAGCACGGTCGGGACTGCCGGATCGGCGATTTGGTGCGCCTGGGAATCGGCCGGTGGGCGCCGCGCAGGCAGAGGTTGACCCGCAAAGCGAGATGGAGGCGGCACGCAGGACCGGGCTGGAGGGGACTTTAAACGGGGAGGGCAGGTACCGAGGGGCGTGTGCCTGCCCGAGGGAGTGGTACATCCACTCCGGAAAGCCCCCCTCAGGTGTCGCAAGTAGCGTGGACGGCCATGAGCAGAGAGGTCCGCGACCAACACAGGACGTGGCTCCACAACCTGCGCGCGATGCCAGCAGACCTCCTGTCCCTCCCGTTGCATTCGGCGGCCATCGAGCTGGTACGGCGCATGGGGTGCGCACCGGCACTGGAAGTGGTCGACCATGTCCCGCCACTACGCGACGATTCAGGCGGCGCTGCTGCAGCTACCCCTGTACACCAACCAGGTGACGCCGGTGGACTTGAGCGCGGAGCCGGAGTGGCGGTGCGCGACGGCGGGGGGGCACGGCGCTTCGAGCGCGAGTCGGTACCGGAGCCTCCAGCACCGCTCACGGAGCCGGAGTACGAGAGGGTCCGTCGCAGCCTGCGAGACAACCCCGAAGCGCAGACGTACGCGGCGCTGATGTGGGCCTGTGCGGCGAGGACTGGGGACATCGGGCATCTGCTGGTGAGGGACGTCCACTTGGGCGAGGCGATTCCACCGGCGGCGGTGAGGCTGCAGCTGACGATACGTCGCGGAAAGGGCGCGAGGTTCAGGGGGCCGTACCCGATCCCAACGGTGCTGCCCCGCGAGGAAGCCAGCATTCTGCAGGGGTTCTTGGGTCAGCGGGCGCCGAACAGCCACCTCTTCCCAGAGGAAGCCCCCCTCCGTACCCGGGTCGTGGCAGCGATCAAGGCGGTGAACTCTTCGGCGGCGCTCCCGTCCTTACGCAAAGGAGCCGCACGGCACCTGGCGGCCCACGGGGTACCGGAGGAATCCCTCATGAGGGTGACGGGGCACACGCGCGTGGACACGTTGAGGCGGTATCTGGGTTATGGCCTCCAGGCAACGGCGGAGGACGTAGCAGTGCAGGATGTCGTCAACGCGGCCCTCCGTGTGCCGAGTTCCTCGGCCGAGTCGCTCCCCACGCCCGGGATCTGAGGGTGGACGACGGGGTCTTGCTCGCGGAGATGAGGCGACGGGAAGGGCTGCCTCCCCTGGACCTGCTGCCCCCGGACGCCTGGCCTCTTCATTTGAAGCACACAACGTTGCTGGACGTGGAGGCAGTGCGCCGTATGCCCACAGTCCACGCGGGCACGCACTCCTTCCTCACGGAGTCCCTCCGCTACTTGGACGCAGAGACCTTCCAGTTTCTTCGCACCTCGCGGACAATCAAACCCACGCGTATGAGTCCGGAGGACGTGCAGAAGGCCGTGGAGTTCGGGAAGTTCGAACTGTGTGACGGGTCGGTGCGCCATCCGTTGCCGGAAGGGGTGCACGGCGTGAACGTGTTTGCGGTTCGGGAGGCGAAGGGGCGCCGCCGGCTTATCACCGAGCCTGTGCTGAATGGCGTGGTAAAGCGATACGAGCTGCCAGTCATTCGGCGGCTCTCGGGGTTGGAGCGAAGGCAGAGGCTACGCAACGCACGGTATATGATGCAGCTGGATTTCGCTGCGTTCTACGACTCAATTCCGTTGCGTGAGGAGGTGCGTAACTTGTTTGTCTTCCGAACGCGAGGGGGCGCCATGTACCGTCTCACCACGTTGCCAACGGGGGCGCGGTGGAGCGTGGCGGTCGGACAGGCCGTGACGTGGATCATTGTGGACATCGACACTCCGGTGTTTATTGAAACGATGATCGACAACATTCTCGTCGCTGCGGAGGAAGGGCAGGAGCGGGAGTTCGTCGCGGCGGTGCGGGAGGTGGTGGCGCGAGTACGGGCGGCGAACCTCATCATCACGCCCGACCGGGAGGAGCTGGATGCCATGTCGGGGGAGGAGTTGTTGGAGATGGCGCGAGGGAGCTGTGTGTTTTTTTTTGGGCGAGGAGTTCGTATGGTCGGAAGGGGAGAGGATGGTGCGGAACTCTCTGAAAACCACAACGAAGCTCGATTTGGCTGGGAGGGCTGAGGAGTTCACGTTTCGCTCGTTTGCTGCGTTGGTGTCCCTCATCACGTACGCGGTACACACGACGTCGCTGAACCCGGCGCACCTGTTTCCACTCATACGAATGTACAGGGCGCTGTTCAGGATGGTCGCGCGGGGCAAGAGTTGGGAGGCCCCCGTGACGTACCTGAGCGACTCTGTGCGAAATGCGTTGGCGTTCTTTGTCGAGCACTTGGTGGCAAACCCGTTGTGTCGTATCGTCGAGCCGATCGGGGCGACGTACGAGGACGACGCCTACGACCTGATCGCGTTCACGGACGCGTCGGCCGCAGGTTGGGGTGCGTTGGCCAGGTGGCGCGGCGGGGAGACGCATGTCTTCCAGCAGCGCTGGACACACGACGTGCAAGCTCGCGGGGATCACGACAGCGTGCGGTTCCCACGCACCGTTCAACCCGCGCTTCTCCGCGAACGCAGAACCTCACGCTGCCCATTTGTTTCTCCGTTTTGTTTTGTCCCAGGCGAGAGGTGCAACTGGGATCCGGCGCGTTGCGTTGGTCACTGACCACTACCCCATTGTCTTGGCGCAGAGGGCGGAGAATGGGTTCCGTGGCATTGGCAGGGGCTATTTTCTGAATGGCCTCTACGCTTACACCAACGAACTTTTCCACGCGCACGGGATCCGTGTTGTCTTCTTCTTCCTGGATGGCGCCTCCAATCCGGCCGACGTGGTGTCGCGGAACTTTGGGGAGGAGGTGGGGGACGGGGCCATTGCGGTCCGAAGTGCCGAGGGTATGGCGCTGCCGAGGTTGTGGAGCACGGCATGCCCCATATGCGAGAAGTAGAGAGCGGAGTGGTCTATGGGGAGTGCGGCCCCAGGCGCGCGAGTCTGGCCACCAAATGTGAATACCGAAGGTATGACCGATATGTTGAGCACTGGATGAGTATGCGGAGCAGGCGAGCCAGCACCTGAACAAAATCCTTTCCTCCTTCACCCACCACTAACCTTTCGACAGTGGCGTCTTGTTCTTCTTTTTCTTTTCTCCTTTCTTTCTTTCAGCGATGCCACCTACAGTCTTTCATTGACTCGTCGAGTGCACCTCCCTCTCCCTCTCTCTCTCTGTCGCCGCTCTCGTGGACAAGTGAACATCTCTGGAGGTTTGCACGTTTGTGGAGGGCGGCGCCACGCGGACGCCTCAATGAGCCATCTCCAACGCCTGCAGACACGATCACCGCAACGGAGTAGAAGTGCGCACCGGATCTTTCTGGTTGATCTCTCTCTCTCGACTCTCACGATCTGTTGACGTCCCCTCCTCTCTCCTACTTCAACCGACGGACCAACGGAGCACCTGGAGTTCTGTGTTGAAGAATGTAACACCGAGAACACGTGTTTGTGTGCGTATGAACCTGAGGCGTGTGGATCATTGTTGGCTGTCTTGCATCGCCAGACGCACAAACATGAACAGACACTTGCTGAGTCCGAGTCTGGTCTGAGTTGATACACCAGGAGAAGCGCCTCGCCAGCTGAGCCTCATCTGCGACTCCTTCCAGTGGGAGCTGAGTGTGGTGCTGCGTGTTGCGTCGTCCGCCAATGTTGTGCACACGAAAGGCTGCGGATCCTTCAGTGGCGCCGCTCAATCCCCGCCTCCACCTTTCACCCATGTCTCTCTCTATCTCCTTTCTACGCTTGCCATGATCCACACATACACACACACATTTGCTCATGCACACGTGGATCTCAAGAAGAGCACACACACACGAGCCCACAAACTGAGCACGCAAACACCGTGACTCTTCCCCTCGCCCTCCCCGTCCCCTGACTCTCCAGCACCCCTGCACGACCACCACTGATAGAACGACCGCGGCGGATCGGATTCTCTCTCCCTCTGTATTCTCCTGTGTGTGTGGTTCACATATTTGTGCCAGTGACACAACCGTTGGTATCGTGTGACGCGAGCAGCTATCCGTGCACTGGTGCACTGCCACCTCCCATCTCTCCAGTGTGTGTGTGTGCGTCACGTTCCCTTCTTTCTTTTTCTCCCCCCTCTTGCGGCTCTGTTCGTTTCAGGTTCCTTCTCTCTGTCGTTTGTCTTTTTTTTTCCTCTGAGACGCGTGTGCATGTGTGTGCTTGCGTGCGTGTGCGAGTGTGACAGCGACTCCAGGTGACGTGCAACGGACGTACACGGGGTAGTTGCAGCGCTGCGGCTGGACGGTTGCACCTTCGCGCAGCTCCAGCACGCACGCAATCCCTCTCTCTTTCTTCCACCCTCCTCCTTCTCTTCGTCTTCATCGACTCTCTCTCTCCCGCTGGGCCAGACCGGCAGGAGATCTCTTTGCAAGCGCGTGTGAGTTCCGTTGTTTATCGCCTATTTCGATTCAGAGAAGCCTCCCTTCGCTTCGCCAGCACATTCAGCGCTGTGTGCCCTTCTCCACTTCCTGAACCTGTCCCATCCCTGTGTGTGTGTGTGTGTGTGTGTGTGCTTCTACACTGCAGCGCTGTTCTCCCGGTCGGTTTCTCTTTCTTCATCTTCTCCACACACATCCACATCCACAGACATCACAGACACACACATCCACAGACACAAAAAAGGACAGGCCGTCGCACCGAAGGGAGTGAGCGGGTCACCTCTGTTCTGTCGGCGGTAAGACAGCGCCGTGGCCGTGCACGTGTTGTGTGTCCTCGAAGCTCGCCGTTTGCCTTTTTTTTTTTTATCTTTCACCCATCTGTTCTGCAGTTAGCGCTGCGGCCCTCCCCTCTCCAGTCCTTCCCCCTCCCCCGCTCACTCTTCTCCTCCTCCCTCCTCTCGCCACGGAAACCAGAAACATCCGAGGCGATTCACGCAGCAGCGCCGCAGGTCGAGCGCGCCAGTGCACCTGCGCCACTCTCCACCACACGCCCACCTCTCTCTCTCTCCGCCTCTCACTGACAGACGGAGTGTGCCTGTGTGCCCATCCATTCTCTCTTTGTCTCTCTCTCTCTTGTTTGTGTATTTGTTTCCCATCTCTGTACCGCCTTGTGTCCTTCTGTGCCGTGTGGCTGTCTCTCTTTCTCTCTCTCTTTGTTTTGTGTTTGTTTGTGTTTGTTTGTTTTGTTTGTGTCATACTACTGCTTGAGCAGACGGCTCCTGTTGCGTGTCTCGCTCCCACACACACACACACTCTCTGCACACGGTGAACTGTCCTGTGGCGTGCGCGATGGCTGCGCGGGAGACGGTGTACTCGTTCGCTGAGGTGAACAGGCGGCTGTGGCGGCTGCCGACGTGTGGCGGGGCCGGCGGCGACGGTGGTGATGTGGACTGGGCGGTTGTGCGCGGCGGGCTGGAGGAGGCGCCGGAGGAGCAGAGCAGTGCGGTGGTGCGGTACCTGCTGAGCTGGCTGGACCCCTACATCACGCTGGCGTGGCGTGAGCGGCTGGAGGAGGCGTACATGCCGCCGCCGCAGCGCGCGCACCGCGCTGTGTGCTGCGGCGCGCTGCTGGATTGCGCGTTCCGGGAGGAGGAGATGCGCAGCGGTCGCGACGCGTGGCGTGCGCACGTCGAGGTGGCCGTGGCCACCGGCGCTGCTCCTGTTGGTGCTGCTGCTGCTGGTGGTGGTGTTGGTGGTGCTCGTGTGGCGGCGCCAAACGCGCTGGCGCGTGTGGGGTTCCGTGGCGAGGAGGGTGTGCGCGGTCGGCTGCGATGGGTTGGCTACGTGCGGTCGAGCAACACGCCGCACGCGCTTGTGGGGGGCGTGGAGTGGGACGCGGGGAGCGCGCTGCCGCTGTACCGCACGCGACTGGCCGACGACGCGGCGCACGACGGGTGTGTGCACGGGGAGCGGCTGTTCCACCAGGTGCAGCCGGGGCAGCCGCGATGCACGTGCGAGTACGTGCACGACCTTGTGCCGCTGCTGGAGAGCGGCGCTGCGGCCCCCGCCGGGAGCCTAGCCGCGCCGCACGCACCGTCGCTGATGTGGGCGATGCTCCGCACGTTCAAGTCGGATCTGTGGGCGATGCTTCCACCGACCGTTGTGTCGGTTATGTGCGAGGTGTCCACGCCCTGGCTGTTGCAGCGGTTCGTGTTGTTTCTGCAGTCGAACAAAGAGAAGGACGGTGTGCGCAAGGGGCTCCTCTACTTCCTTTTGTTCGTGGTGGTGAAGCTGCTGCAGCCGGTGATGACCAACAAACAGATGCACCGTGCTCGCCGTGTCTCGAGCTTGTTCCGGACCTCCGCCCTGGCGCTTGTGTTCGAGAAGTGCTTGACGGTGTCGCCTGATGCGCTGTCCCGACCAGACATGAACACCGGACGCGTGCTGACGATGGCGAGCTCCGACATGGAGAGCATCAAGAACTTTCCGATACAAGTGATGTTTCTCTGGATGGCCCCAGCGATGCTCGTGTTCTACATCGCGTACATCTTCTCCCTTGTGGGGTGGAGCGCGCTGGCAGGTCTGCTCGTCGTTCTCGTGTCTCTCCCAGTGCAGGGATGGGTGACGGCGTTGATGGGCAGCACGCAGGAGAGCCTGTCGGGCTGCACAGATCAGCGACTGCGCCGCACCAACGAGTTGCTGTCTGGCATCCGTGTGGTGAAGACGATGGGGTGGGAGTCAAAGTTCCTGTCAGCCATCGAGGACGACGCGCGCGCTGAGGAGCTGCACTACCGGCGCAGAATGCAACTGTGCCACGTCGGCCTGTGGGGCGTTGTCTTCTCCACGCCATCCTTCATGGTGGCTGCTGTTCTCACGACTTTCACACTTACGGGCCAGGCCCTGGACGCGTCGATTGTGCTTCCCGTCATTGCGATCATCAGCGCCGTGACCTTCCCCATGATGGTGTTACCGGAAGCCTTCGCAGCACTCGCGCAGTTCATCGTCTCGACGGACCGCATCACGCGGTTTCTGGAGTGCGAGGACTCGCACATCATCGTGGAGCATGCGGAGCGCGTGTTCGGCAGTGGCGGCGCGAGCACTGCGGAGGCTGCGGAGGCTGCGGAGGCTGCGGCGCTGGATGGCGCGACGGTGTTGGCGTCCGTGCCTGCTGCGCTGCCGGTGTATGAGCCGCGGCATCGCGGGCTGCGCGCAGTGGTGGAGCGCGTGCTGTGCGTGGTGCTGCGGCGGCGCGTGCCTGTGGAGCTGCAGTGGCGGCGAGCCGACGGGACCACCGCTGTGCCTGCTGCTGGGCTGCCGAGCTCTGGCGGCGGCACTGGGACTGCTGCAGCGTCTGTGGCGGCTGACGGTGGCGACGGTGGCGACGGTGAGGGTGAGGGCGACGGGACGCTGTACACGATGGAGGACAAGGCGCTGCTGCACGACGTGCGCGTGTCGTTCCCGCGGGGGCAGCTGACCGTTGTTGTTGGCGCGACGGGGAGCGGGAAGTCTGTGCTGCTGGCGACGCTGCTCGGCGCGTTCCGGTTCGAGGGCCGGGTGCGCGTTGCGCCGTCTGTGGCGTACGTGCCGCAGCAGCCGTGGATCATGCAGGACACGGTGGAGGCGAACATCACGTTCTTCGAGGGCGGCCGACGTCGCGTGGCCGCTGGTGGCGGCGACGGCGACGGGGACAGCGGCGTGCTTGGCGGCTCTGCCTGCGCGCTGTCGCCGCTGCGATGCGCGGACGCGCCTGCCGCGCGCGGCTCGGCGACGCGCCGTGGGGACGGTGGCGGGGCCGGCGGTGCTGCCGCGCTGGGGGAGCGGCTGGCGCGCGCGGTGGAGAGTTGCCAGCTCGCGGCGGACCTTGCGCTGATGACGCGCGGGCTGCAGACGGAGATCGGCGAGCGCGGCATCAACCTGAGCGGCGGGCAGAAGGCGCGTGTGAGCCTCGCGCGCGCGGTGTACGCGGACCGCGACGTGTACGTGCTAGACGACCCGCTGTCAGCGCTGGACGCGCACGTGGGGCGGCGCGTGATGGACGAGGTGGTGCTGCGCGCGCTGGCCGGCAAGACGCGCGTGCTCGTGACGCACCAGCTGCAGGTGCTGCCGCACGCGGACCAGGTGGTGGTGGTGCGCGAGGGCCGCGCTGTCTACGCGGGCAGCTACGCCGACTACGCGGCGTCGGAGTGGAGGGCGTACGTGGAGCACGAGGAGGAGGAGGCCGCTGCGCACAAGAAGGGTGCCGCCGCTGCTGCTGGTACCGCTGATACTGCTGATGTTGCGGGGGAGCGGAACGAGTTCAGCCCCGCTGCGTCGCCGGTGACGGCTGCTGAGCCACCGGGTGCCGACTGTGCCGCCGACGCGGATGGCGGCGCGGACGCCGTGTCTGCGAAGCTGAGCCGGCAGTCGACGCGGCACGCGGAGGACGCACACACGGCGGACGGCGACGTGGACGAGGAGGAGGCGGCGTTGATGACGACGGAGGAGAAGGAGACGGGCCACATACCGTGGGCGGTGTACCGCACCTACTTCGAGGCGGGTGGTGGCGTACGGTTGGCAGTGCAGATCATCTTTCAACACTTTGTTTGCGAGGCAGTGGGGACCGCTGTGAACGTGTGGCTGACACTCTGGTCTGTCAACTACTTTGCTGCATCTCTGTCGAGCAGCCAGCATCTCGGGATCTACATTGTGCTGGTGGTAGCCGTCGCGCTGGTTCTGCCTGCGAATGAGTTCCTGATCTACACTTTTGCTCGTCGCGCCGCTCGACGTCTGCACGCGACGCTGTTGTACACGGTGAGCTCTGCCACACTGACGTTCTTCGACCGCACTCCCCTGGGCCGCATCGTGAACCGGCTGAGCAAGGATGTCTACGTGCTGGACGATGAGCTCCCTAGCTGCATCATTCCGCTTCTTGGAATCTCCGCGTACGCAGCCACATCGCTGGCGGTCACTCTGTTCGCCTCTCCGTACACAATCATTGTGATGGTGTGTGCCGCGTACCTGTTCTCGCGACTGCTGGAGTTCTACGCGACTGTGGTGCGTGAGGTGCGGCGCCGGGGCAGTGTGGTGCAGTCGCCGCTGTTCTCACTTCTGGCGGAGGTGGCGCACGGACGCGCGACGATCGCGGCCTACGACAAGTCGCACGCTGTGTTCGCAGAGGCGCTGCGGCGGCTCGACCTTGTGTACAGCTGCACCTATGTGGAGAAGACGGTGACGCTGTGGCTCGCGATTCGCATCGAGTACGTTGCGGCGCTGGTGATCATCGCTGTCGGGCTGATCGGCGTGGTGGAGAAGCTGGTGGATGCGTCTCCGGAGATGTCGGAGACGCGCGTGGGGCTCATCTCGCTGAGCCTCACCATGTGCCTCGACCTGAGCTGGGCACTCTCCGCTATCCTAGACTTTGCTGCAGTGGTGGAGGCGAGCATGAACAGCGTGCAGCGCGTGTGCCACTACATCGATGAGGTGCCGCAGGAGGCGCTGCTGATGGAGCCGCGTGACCCGTACGTTGCGGGTGCTCTGGGTGCGCGGACGAGCGGCGGCGGCGGTGGTGTGGAAGTGGTGGTGGACGGCGAGGCGCCGCGCGCGGTGGCTGGAGACCGCGAGTTCGGCGCGCTTGTGCTGGAGCACGTGGACATGCGGTACCGCGCGGGGCTGCCGCTTGTGCTGCGCGACGTGTGCTTCGCGGTGGCGCCGGGGCAGAAGGTGGGCGTGGTGGGCCGCACCGGCAGCGGCAAGTCGACGCTGCTGCTTGCGCTGCTGCGGCTGGTGGAGGTGTGCGGCGGCCGCATCCGCGTGTGCGGGCGCGACGCGCGGACGTACTCGCTGCCTGCGCTGCGGCGGCTGTTCTCGATGATCCCGCAGGACCCGGTGCTGTTCGACGGCACGATCCGCAGCAACGTGGACCCGTTCGGCGACGCGAGCGACGCGGAGGTGCGCGCTGCGCTGGCCTCGGTGGGGTTCGTGGACGCTGGGCGTGAGTCACCGGTGTCCGCCGCGTCGCCGACGGCTGGCGGGGTGCCCGGGCTGGAGACGGTGGTGCAGGAGGGCGGGTCGAACTTCAGCGTTGGGCAGCGGCAGCTGCTGTGCCTTGCGCGCGCGCTGCTGAAGAAGGGGAGCGCGTTCATCTTGATGGACGAGGCGACGGCGAACGTGGACGCGCGGCTGGACCAGACGGTGCAGCGGGTGGTGGCGGAGCAGTTCCGCGCGTACACGGTGGTGACGATCGCCCACCGGCTGCACACCGTCGCGGCGTACGACGTGGTGCTGGTGATGGCGCACGGGCGCGTGGTGGAGATGGGGTCGCCGCGGTCGCTGCTGGAGCGGCGCGGGTCTGTGTTCCGCGGGATGGTGGCGCAGAGCGCCGTGGTGACGGCCGCCGCCGCCGCCGCTGCTGGCGCTGGTGCAGCCGGAGCGCCGCGCGAGGACGCGGGGGCGAACGACGAGAGCGGCGCGGAGCTGAGCGCGGAGCTGAGCGCGGAGGAACGCGAGCGCCGCGTGGAGGCCGTGGTGGCGTCGTTCCTGCAGCAGTGCAAGTAGACGGAGCTGCGCCGGACTCTGTGCCGCTGTGTAAGTGTCTCTGTGTGTGCCGTTGTCTGATAAAGGTAAGAAGACGACTTGACATCATTTGTCGTCACGGAGTTTCTTTGTCGTGTGTGTGTGTGTGTGTGTGCGTGCCGGTGGGCTCTGTGTGTAGCCACGGCACAGATGAGTCTCGTGAGGTACCGAGTCCGAGCAGTGTGCCTCAGCACGTCTTAAAGGCCGGGTAAAAGTTGTTCACGAGAGCAGCAGTGCAGCACGACGACAATACTTGTGTTGCCACCGGTTGTGGCCGACGAACACACAAACACAGCAGAGAAGCACCCACCCATCGCCAGAGTCAGAGTATGGTATTGGTGGCGATGTCGTGTGCGTGTTGCTCCTCTTGTTGCTCACTCTCTTCCGTTGCTCCTTCTCACTTCCAAACTGCATGACCACATCTGCTCTGATGCTGCTTCCTCCGTGCCTCTCAGTCGTTGCCTCTCTGTGTGTACACAGACCCAAACACGCACAAACATACATTCACACACGCAGACCTGCAAAGAAAAAAAAAAGAAACCACGCACACCACGACAGCGACCGAGACGTGTGTTCTACCGGATGGGTGCGTCCCCGAGCCGTGAGGCACAGGCGGGCTATGCAGAGGAGCTGCGTCGACGGCGGCAGAAGGCATGGCGTAGCGAGCGCCGCCGCAAGGAGGTGGCCCTGCTCCCGCTCACCAAGGCGTTCATGCACCACGTCCAGCCGCCGCCTCTCACACACCCGAACTCCCTCACGTCATCGTCCAAGTCGGGCAGCATGAACTCCTACACGGACACAAGCACGTCCAACGCGTCTCGGAGCACGCGACGCAACTACTGCCCCGGGCAGCTGCGGCTGGACGCGGCACCGGCGACCTTGCCGTTCGTGCAGCAGCTGTACGACGCCTACCGAGAGCCGAGCACGCAGTTCTACTGCAGGAAGGCCACGTGGGGGCGGCTCGGCGAGCTGCCGGCGGAGCTCTACTACCCCACGCTCGAGTCCTTCTACGCCGCCACGGTCGGCTGCTATGAGGAGGAGTTGTACAACACGGACGAGGACATGCAAAACGCCTTCGACCAGCAAAAGTTGCTGGGGCAGCTGCGGAGCTTCGAGTCGAAGCAGCGGTCGTCCTCCTCCGCCTCGTCGGCTGCGCAGCCGCCGCGTCGGCCGCGCCGAGTCGCTGAGGGTCCGCAGCTCCGACCGACGCCGTGCGCCATCTGCTTCGAGTACCCCACCAGCACCATTGCGCCACCACTGCCGGAGGGGGCCGACGCTGCCGCTGGTGCTACTGCGGCCGCCACCGCCGCCGCCCGCAGCGGTGCCCCGCATGGCAGCGTTGTCTTCGCACCCTACTCCTCCTTCATGGTGGTCGGCTTCATCGGACTCGTGCCGGTGCGGCGGCAGCGGCGGAAGGCGTCCCTGGAGGCGTTCCATCGCCCGCCGGCCAACAGCGTGGGCGACGACGGGGAGCCGGAGCGTGATGGTGGTCTGCATGGCGAACCGGCAGAGTACGAGCTGGTCGCCTTCATCTCGAAGTCCGCAGGGGAGCAGCACCTCGGCCGCGCTCTCTTCCACGCTGCGTTCCTCTACGTGGACCAGTGCCGGCGAGCCGGGCTGCCGGGCAACCCGCCGCTGCCGAGCCTCCGCTTCTCCTGCTTCCTCATGGACGTGCCGTCGCTTTGCTTCCTGCGCGAGGTGCGCCTGCGCTGTGCTGCGCTGCAGTGGTCACGGCGGCTCGCACGCGCGCTACGCTGCATTCGTGTGGCGGCGCACCACCTCGCGCTGAGCATGGACGACGCCATCGCCACGGACCTGTGCGCCTTCATGGCGGAGTGCTGCCTGCGGCTCGACTTCCACCCCGCCCCCACAACGCCGGTGTACTGCTTTGCCGGGTTTGTTGGCGACGCTGGCAGCGCCGTCGCGGTGGACGAGAGCGCCGTGTCGCTGGTGGCCGCGATCCAGCCCGCCCCGCTGCCCGTCTCCGGCGGGGCGGAGGTGATGGCGCTGCTGCGGAGCGAGGAGGAGGGAGAGCGGCTGCTGCTGCTCAGCCGCGGCGGTGTGCGGGGCGACAAGGGCAGCGCTGGTGACGCCGCGGTCGCGAAGCTCGTGTGCGTGGTGGGCACGACACGGCTGACAGTTGGCACGACGGTGTACCCTCATGCAACGGTGCTGGAGCGTGGGGTGGATGTGCGCACCGGCGCGTTCACGGACGCGGACTGGTCGGTGGCGCTGGACGTGTCGGCGCACGAGGAGCCGCCGATCGACCTCCACACTCCCGACCCGCAGGACGCGTGGGACTACAGCCTGTGCGCCCGCACACCGGCGGCGTCGGGGCCGCAGCTGACGACGGTGGTCTCGGACGTTCTCCTGTCGTGGTCCAAGAACCTCTACGTCCAGGCCCGCGTGGCGGAGCAGTCAAGCCGCCACTGGGTGAGGTCGTACTCGCTCAACCACTACACGGCGGACAGGTCCGAGAGAGCGCCGCCGCCGCCGTCGCAGGAGCCTCCCGCGCAAGGCAGCCCCGCAGGCACCCGAGTGCACACGTCCGCGCTGACCGCGGCGAACGTGGACGCGCTCGCCCAGCGCCGCTCCTCTCGTCCAGTGGACGCGGCGCCCGGCAACGCAGACGGCGAGACGGCGCCGCCGACGGCACACGACGCCGGCGCATCTCCCTTCCACATGTGGGAGTTCGAACATCAGGGCCGGTCCTACACGATAGGACTCGTGCCCAACTTTGTGCGTGCCGTGCAGCGCAGGCCCGGGAGCACGGCGTCCCGTGACGCCGTGAACCAGCGGCACAAGAGCGCCGACCGTGGCCGGAAGGGCGGCGTCGCGGCACGGCGGTGCGGCACCGAGTCCGGCGTCACGTGCGCAGTGGACCCGATGGAGGGGACGGAGGAGAGCTCCGCCGCGTCGCAGACGGAGAACAGCAGCCGCTCCAACAGCGGCCAGAGCTCGCGCAGCGGTGAGACCTACCGCACCGCCGCGTCCTCGCACTCCACGATGAGCAACCTGCACTTGACTGGGGCGTGTCGCACATCACGACAGCGCCGCATGTTTCTCTCCCTCGGCACCGGTCAAGTCTTCGAGAACGGCGTCCCAGTCTCTGGCAACAATGGGGGCGGCGGCGGTGGTGGCGATCATCATCAGCATCATGGACGGGTCACCTCCGACGTCAGCGCGTCTGCGCACAGCGACGTGTACACTCCACTGCAGGCCGGCGGCTTCGACGCGTCTGCGTCGGACGACGCGCAGCAGTCTCGGCGGTTCGTGAACACCCCGTACGAGCACTCGAAGTGGCAGTTCCAGTCTCCGCCGCCCCTTCAGCGCCGTCTCTCTGGCAGTGTGAGCCGCCTCCCTGCCGCCAAGCCTGCGACGGACCCCGCGTCGCCACAGTTGCAGTCGCCGCCTCTGAACGGTGGATACAGCAGCGGCACCCCATCCCTGCACGGCTTCGGCGCAGGCGGCTACTCTGATGGGCTGGTGGACTACGACCCCGACGGCGAGCCGGATGCGCCGCGGTGCACCTATGCCGAGACAGCGCCAGGACGCGGCGCCACAGTCGCTGCCGCCTCTTCTGGTCTCGGCAGTGTGCGGCGGCCGTCTCTCCAGCAGCCACCACCACCACCACCACCACCACAAGCAGCACCAGCAGCAGCGGTGTTAGGGGGGAGTAGTGCTGGCAATGGTGGCGGTGGTCGTGGTGTTCTTGGCCCTTCGCGGGCTCTGATGCACAGCAGCAGCAACGGGGGCAGCACCGTGCACCGCGGTACTGGCGGTGCGGAAGAGTTGCAGGCGATGCCGCGTCTCCCGGTGCTGGAGACGAGTGGACATGTTCAGGAGATGGCCGGCGCGGATGGCAGGATGAAGCTCAGGTGGAACTGGCGTGGCGCGCCGAAGATGCAGCTGCCAAGCCAGCCGTCACCGGCAAGCTGACACGTGCTGTTCCGCGTCGCTCATTGTTTTTTGCAGCGGTCACTTCATCATTAGGAGCATGAGTGCACCACGCTGTGCGTGTGTATGTATGTGTGTGTGTGTGTGTTGACCTCTATCGTGTTCTCAGCTGCTTACATCAGCAAACTCGTCCTTTACCCTGTTCTCTCCTTTTTTTGTTTCCTTTTCTCTACCTTTTTTTTTTTTTACTATGAAGTGTGTCTTGGATGGTGAATGTTGATGAAACTTGTCCACTCTCGCCTCTCGCTCTCGTCGGTCTTCTCTTCTCTCTTCAACCATACGCAGCTGACGNNNNACAAAAAAAAAAAAAAAAAAAAAAAAAAAAAAAAAAAAAACAGCAACAACAACAGCATCCCGACGGACGTGGCGAGGGGCACTCGGGAGAGAGGAGGGGAGGTCACGGGTGTTTCTCTTCTCTCCTCCTCGTCTTCCTCCTTTTTTCCTTTCCCCTCTCTCCATGATGAGTCCGCACATCGGCACATGTGTTTATGTGTCTGTCTGTCTATGTGTGTGTGACCTTTCTGCTGTTGTTTCTCCTCTTGTTCCTTTTGTCATGCTTGCGTTGTCGTCGTGCCGTCTGGGTCGGATCTCGCATGTGTGTTGTGTTCCCGCTCTCTCCCTCGTCGTATGTGTCTTCTGCTTTGTGGTTTCGTTCTGCTCCTCAGCTCGCGTGCAGCGATGCAGCGCTGAGAAAAAAAAAAAGAGGGAGAAGCGGCGGAGGGCACAGCGTCATGATACTGGTGCAATACGGGGGGTTGGATGGGTACCTGCACTTCACAGCCATCTACACAATGGCATCCTTTCAGTGCTGCTGAGGTCTCCATCACTCTTTCTCTCCGCCAATCTCGCGTGCCTTCTCCCCCCCTCCCCCTCTCTGTGTCTCTCCTTCTCAGCCACGCTCGCTCCTTGGTGCCGACGTGGACTGTCCGATCGCCTCACGCACCCCCCGTCATTCGTTGCCTCCCTCATCTCTTGTTTTCCTGCTTCCTCCTCCTCTCTCCTTGCTCCTCCGCATGTTCCAACTCTCTTTTTGAGTGTGTCCTCTGTTTCATTTTTTTTTTTTCACGTGTTTCTTGTTTGATGGGTGAACTCTCTTGTGTCGTGTGTTTTTTTTCTTTTGTTTTGTTTGTTTTCTCCTTCATCTGCGGTCTCCGCTACCTCCCCCCTTTGTTTTTCTCTTTCTCTGTGTCATTCCTTCTTCTTTCTTTCTTTTTTTTTTTTTTCATTCTGCAGAGGAGAAGTGGTACAGTGGTGCCGTCTCGGCTGTTGATGAACTGGGATCTCGAGGGCGTACTGTGTATGTGCACATGTGTGTTTCTCAATGTATGACGGTGTGTCTCTGTGTGTGTGTGTGTGTGTGTGTGTGTAGAAGTCATTTATGCGACTGCCAGGCGTGTTGAGTGTGTGCGTGTGTCTCTTCTGTGAGCTCTACGCACTGCAATGTGTCGCCTCTTCGCTTTTGTCTTTTCCTTCTCCGTCTTTCCTTCACCTGCCGTGCCTCTCTGAAGGCCTGTGCGTGCGTCTGTGCGTCTCTCTCTCTCTCTTTCCCTCTGTGTGCGGGTGTGTGTGTGTGTGTGTCTGTGTGTGTGCACTGGTCATTCACCATCTCTCTGTCTCTCTCTTTCTTCTGGTACTACTTCTGTCTTGTTGTGTCTTCGCCTCCGCTCCTGTTCGCCACGTTTCCAGCCCTGGTTGTGTGTGAGCGCTTCTCCCCTCTCCTCCTCTTCTTTTTCTTTTTTTCTTTTTTTAGCTTCCGTGTGTGTGTGGGTGATGTTTCTTCCTCTTCCACTCGTCCATCGTATTGCTCACGCCTCTGCCGCCGTCGGAGTGCTTCTCATTTGGGTGTGCATCTGCACACATACACACACACACAAATACACGCAGACGCACACTCACACAGAGAGACACAGTCACTTATACAGCGACACACCCGATGGCTCCCTCCCCCCTTCTCCCTCCCCTCACTTTACTTGTGCATCATTTCGCGTTTCACCTGAGTGCGTGTGTGTGTGTGTGTGTGTGTGTGTGTTCACGTGTTTTCTTTTTGCAAGTATAGCTCCCTTGGGATGACGCACAGTTGCGGCGCGGGCGTGTCTTCTGTCTCCCGTTTCTGCGTTTGCTTCTCTCTCCTACCTTCCCTCTCTTTCTGTTTCTCTCTCAATGTGTCTCTGTCTGTTTTTTTTTTTTTTTGCAGTGGTGTTGCGTACCGACTGCAACTTGTGCTTCCCGCTCTGTTCATGACTCTGCACGCAATTGTCGCCTCTGTGAAACAGTCCGACTGAGGCCGCACTGTCACCGAGCAAGGATGCGAATGAGTAGATGCGCGTGTTTTGTCTCTCTCTGTCTGCCTGTGTCCATATGTGCGTGTGTGCGTGTGTGGATGTGTGTGGATGTGTGTGTGTGTGGATGTGTGGATGTGTGTGTGTGTTTGTTGGAGGGAGAAGACGACACGTTCTGTGACGGGTGGCGGGTGTAGGTGTCTGTGTTGACGCAACATCGTAGCGGGGGGCCTCTCCGTGCGGCGGGTGTCGTGTACCTGCGCGACGCAGCGAACCTCTCCATCACGATGGAACTAGTGCGCTTACACACACGAACACTCTCTTACATGCAAAAGCGTAGGCACACATGCAGACGTAGAACACGTCGCGAGGTTCACCCCCCTCTCCTTCCTCCTCCCTCTCTATCTGCAGCACGGTGGTGGTGGTGGGAGAGGAGGGCGGATGGTTCATCTCCAGCACTTTGCCGCGGTCAAGAAGACCTCTCAATGCGTTCCTCCCTCGCGCTTCCTCCCACTTTCTGGATGGAACTGTGTCATGCACTGTCCCCTCTTCTCCCCACCCCACCGACTCTGCTGCCTCACTTCTCTCTCTTCCCCCCCACATCTGCACACACACACACGCACACTCTCTCTCACTGTTCTCTCTCTCTCTTCGCCTGATTGGTCATGTCACGGACGTTGTGCGTCTTTTAATGGGGCACATCTTTCTATTGGTGTGACTCTGACCTCTCTGCTGCCTCCCCGACACACACACACACACGTACACATATGTGTGTCGGCACACTTTGTCACTGCAACAGTCGCTGTCTCATCCCCCTCCCTTTGCTCGCCGCATCGCCACCACCCCGCCGTGTACCTCCCGGACGACTGCGTAGACACGTTGCAAGAGGCGTCGTCCTATCAGTGCGTCGTCAGTCTCTTCGTAGTAGTTTTATATTTCTCTTTCTCTCTCCGGTTCTCTGCCCTCTCCCACTCCCCCCCACACCTCATCTCTCTCTCTCTCCTTCTTCTTTCGCACCGT
>JAECZO010000218.1:0-20640 GCA_019188245.1 Novymonas esmeraldas | reverse complement strand
GGGAGACGCCAGAGGCGCCGTCGGAGCAGTCAAGGACGAAGCGAAGACAGACGGTGGCGGAGCCTCGGTGCGTCCGTGTGTCTGTGCACGTAGGTCTGAGCACGTGCCTGCGGGTCTGCGTGTGTGTGTGTGTGTGTGTCTGTGTGCTTCGGGGAGGGGGGAGCAGAGGGGGTACAACACAGCGGCCTACCTGCACTTCTTTTCTCTCCTCCCCTCCCCACGCACAGGTCGGCATCTCATCCCTCGCTGCTGGGGAGCAACTCCGCAGTGGAGACACCGACGGCGCGGTATCGCCTCACCAACGGACGACTGCCCAACGCCGCAGTGTTGCACACTGCGCGCATGTGCCAGACTAACACACACAGACACAAAAAGACACATGCATCTGTACGTGGTGGGGTGGGGGGTGCCCACAGGTATGGAGACGCGAGGCACACGCGTGTGCAGATGGAGCCGGAAGGAGGCGTGTGTCAGGCCCAATCGTCTCCCTCGCGTGCAGGCGTCCACGGCGGACCGCCACAGCGCCGCTCCGCTGCGGCCGATGGGGCATTCGGAGAGAGATGAGGCGGCCACCGGGAAACCTCCCCGATCGCCTCTGCGTAAACAGACATCAACAGACACAGACACACACACACACACACATTCACTTACACATGTACACTCACACACTTACACTCACACTTGTGTGTGTGTGTGTGTGTGTTTGCCCTTGCGTCGACGCACGACCGCAGAAGGAGAAAAAAAAAAAAAGAAGGGCGGGTGGACGATCTGCGGATGGAGGATGGGTGGGAGGGCTGATGTCAACATTGGGTGCGCAGGTGGGGACAACGGCGCAGCACAACGACACGGCGACAGAGATGTGCGATCGCGGCACAGACAGCGGCAGGCACACTCGGAGCGAACAACAATAAAAAAAAAAAGGTGTATAGAACGCGGTGACATGGGGAGGCGATGAAGAGCAGAGGGGGGGGGAGGAGGAGGAGGCGAGGAAGCAGTGGCGGAGCGGACACGCGTGGAGCCACTCAGGCAAGAGACCAGTAGCGTCACGGAGACACACACGCAGAAACATGAGAAGAGCGCGCTGACAAAGAAAAAGAGAGAGAGATAGGAAGGGAGGTGCGATGAGATGGGAGCAGAAGTCGGCTGTGTATGTCGCAAACAAGTACATCAACAGGCGAGCCAAAAATTCAAAAAAAAAAAAGCGGGGGAGGGAAGTCCAGTGCACAGATGCACTCGCGTCGTCAGCGGAAAGGCGAGGACGTTCACAGATGGAGAAGAAGCAGATGAGAGAGAGAGAGGAAGACAGAGGAGAAACCACTCGGCGGGTCTGCTGCCTCTACGCAATGCACACACACACACGCACACACACATGAGCTCCGCGTATGTGTGTGTGTTTGTGTTTCTGAGTCTGTGTCTGGATGCCTCATCATCTCCATCCATCGCCGCCGCGTTGGGTCTAGGACGACGGAGGCGGGAGGAGAACGAGGAGGAGACGGAGCGGCGTAAGATGCATCTGAGATCTCACAACCGTCGACATCGCCGCCGGCGCTGCGCAAGTCAGAAAAAAAAGAAGAAAAAGGGGATGACAAGTAAAAAAAAAAAAATCTGAGGCGGAGCGTCGTACCGGTGTAGCAAGGAACTTGACGACATCGTTCGCACGGCGCTGATGGTGTTGCGCGGACGTCGATGAAACAGCTGAGATGAAGAGGAGGGAGGGAGGGAGAAGAGGCAGACCGCCGTCGCGTGAGCCTCGCAGGAGGGTGGGGAGGCTCAGCAGCGGCACGGTGCGCACCACCACCGCAATCACCTCTCTCACCCCCCCCCCTGCTGTGTGCGATCCACCACGGCGACAGCGATCAGCCCGACCGCTGGGAGAGACGCTTCTGCCGAAACGGCGCCGCCGCACAGCCGAGGTCCACGCGACGCAGCAACGGACACGCGCCGAGGCCCTCGGCGCTCCGCACGCCGCTCCCGACCGCCACCACCGTCTGCAGCCGCTGGGCTCCGGCGAGAAGAGTCAGCTCGCGCAGATCCGCGCAGAAACTGAAGTCCACCGTCTCCAGCGCACTGCAAGTGAAGAGGCGACCGATGTCACACAAGCCAGCAGACCGCATGGAGATGCACCGCAGCACCGGTGCGCCGGCAAGCGATTCGAGCGAGTGCAGCCGCGAGCACCGGTCGAACGACACCGTGTGCAGTCGCGGACACGTTCCGAGGCCGTCGATGTCGGTGATGCCCGACGCGTCTGCGCGGATGGTGTGCAGGCTCGGTGCGCCGGCCAGCGGACCGAGGCTGTGCAGCGCACCGCAGTAGCTAACGTCCACCACCTCGAGCACCGGGCAGGCGTTCAGGCCTACGATATCGTGCACGCGACTCCAGCGCACGGTGAGCCGTCGGAGTCGCCGCGCGCCGGCCAGCGGGGCGAGGCTGGCGAGCTCCTTGCAGCACTCCAGACTCACCGTCTCGAGAAGCGAGAGGCGGTGGAGTCCGTCGATGGTCTGCAGCCCCGACCTCGTGGCGACAAGGCTCTTCAGCCACGGAACCTCTAGCACACCCGCCAGGTCGCGCATGTGCAAGCAGTAGGAGATGTCTAGGTGGTCCAGCGACGTGCACGTGTGAAGCCCGTCGATGGAGGTCAGGCGCGCGTCGTGGAGCGCGAGCCGCACGAGGTGCTCGGTGGATGCGAAGGCGGACACGTCGAGCTCCGTGCTGGGCAGCCCGCTCAGGTAGAGATCCCTCACCTTCGGCATCTGACAGATGAACTCCAGGTTGGCCTGTGACACGTGAAAGAAGCGGATGCTCTGCAGGTTCTCAAAGTGGCGGGGACTCGCCCGCTTCAGCAGAAAGTGGACGTTCGCCGCGAAGACCTCGCGAATGTGCTGCAGAACGGACATTGGGATACCGACGTCCTCGTCACTCTTGGAGAGGTGCACCGCGCGCAACAGCTCCAGCACCGCTGCCGGGCCGGAGGCAATCTGCCGTAGCGCCGCCGTGCTGTTTGCCGTGAGCGGCAGCTGGCACCGCGTCAGCCACCACGCGATGGTCGCCACGGGCTGCACAGGGGGGTAGCGGTAGTCAGAGCTGTAGATCTCGTGTGTGAGGGTGTCCCCGAAGATGC
The DNA here is from genome assembly GCA_019188245.1 of Novymonas esmeraldas. Taxonomy (NCBI): domain Eukaryota; phylum Euglenozoa; class Kinetoplastea; order Trypanosomatida; family Trypanosomatidae; genus Novymonas; species Novymonas esmeraldas. The sequence goes on along the minus strand of JAECZO010000218.1, from coordinate 17,522 downwards.
TGAGCTTTGGGTTGTGCTTGCCGTAGCTGGGCTGCAGCAACTCCACGCAGAGTCGCGCACGCGGCGACACCGCGGCGAGGGTGAGGTGTGCGCGACCGCCCGTGTAGTGGAGGACTTGTGCCAGCCACCCTCCACTCGTCACAGCAAGCAGCCGCGTGGAGGTGTGCGTGGCGCCCCCCACCTCATCCTCGCCGGACACGGCGAGAGAGTGAAGCGAGCGGCGGAGGCGACCGAGTGCGGCATCGAGCACTGCACCTCGCGACACCCTCTGCGGCTCCACGGAGTCGCTGCCGCAATTGTCGGTGGCACAGTCGAACATGAGAAAACAAAATAAAACAAAATAAAACAAAAGAGGTGAGGTGCTGGAGAGAAGGACGGGTGGATGATACACACACACAGAGAGAGAGAACAGTGTGAACGCATGTGGAGGTTCACAAAGAAGACAGTGTGTGTGTGTGTGTGTGTGGAAGGGAGAAGGAGGTGTGCAGACAAGGGATGAGGGGGGGAGTTGTGGGGGAGTGGGACATTCTGTGGCTCATCAGAAGACGCATGCGGTGTGCCCGTCCCCGCCCCCGCCGGCAGCTGCCTCGTGGCAGCCGTATGGGTACGTCCATTCTTCTGCTCTGCCATCCACCGACAAGTGGTACGCACCTGCACGTCGTGTGTGCATGCGTGCGTGTGTGTGTGTGTGTGTGTGTGTGTGTGTGTTTTTAATAGAGAAGAGAGAGAAGAGGAAGAAAAGAAGCGTCACGGCGCGAAAGCGGGGGGGGCTACTCGCTGCCATACGCGGCCCAAGAGAGCCACCACAGACACACACACACACACTCGGTGCCTCCCTCCTTCCCGATCCCACACCGCGTGACACAGAGAACAGAGAGTCAATGCACGGTGTCGGTGACGGATGTCTCCCGAACTCCGTCTATGCATGTGTGCGTGTGTGTATCACCCATGCCGAACTTCTCATAGCAGCGATTGTCGGCTGTGCGACAGAGAAGGAGCACGCAGGTACAATAACCCAGACACCATCACAACATTCCTCAATGACCGTGTGTATCTGTATGTCTGTGTGTGCATTTCTTTTTTTTTTTTTTTGATGTGCAGACGGAAGGGGAGCACAACAAAAAAAAAAAACTCGAAAGGATGGAAGACGGAGGTGGGGGAGGGGGCGGGGGGGGAAGAGGGAGAGAGGCGTGTGTGCTGTGATGGTACGCCACGGGAGAATAAAAAAAAAAAACTGAAGGAGAATGGGTGATTGAAAAAAAAAAAAGGAGAGAAAGAGAGAAGGAGAGGCGCGGCTGAAACAGAACACGGTTGTGGCGAAGGTGTGGGTGTATGTGTAGGTATGTGTGTGTATGTATGTGAGGGTGGGGGTGTATGTGACAGTACTGGAAGAAGCAGATGGATCGAAACCCAGCACAAACAGACACACACACACACACACACACACACACACACACAATGTGCTAGAGAAAGAGAAGAAAGAAAAAAAAACGTGAGAGTCTCTCTTCCTCATCTCCTCCATACTCTTCTCCGCTGCGCGTGCGCTGCGTACCGTGCCATGAGCGCTTCAGCTCAGGGTGCTGCTACTCTGCATCTCTTTCCTCCTCATCCTCCTCACTCTCACTCCATCAAAGATAACAAAAAAAAAAAAAATGCCGGAGGTGCACCTGACTGAGAAAGGTAGAGAGAGAGACGGAAAGAACGGGGATGGGGGAGGAGGGAGGAGAGAAGAGGAGAGTGATGCTTGGGGGACGGTAGTGCGTGGAAATAAGAAGTCAGCAAACACCCTCCCTCCTTCCTCTCCCTCCCCCTCATCATCATCACCACTATGGCGAAGAGGGGTCGATGTTGCCGTCGTCGTCTCCGCGTGCAGTACGTGCACCGCCTCAGTGGACGTAACGGCACGGACAAAAGAGAAGCGGGAGAAGAGAAGAGCGAAGTCAGATGAAAAGAGAGAGAGAGAGAAAGAGATGGACGCAAGGAAACGGCCAACAGAACAAAAAAAAAAAAAAGAGAGAGACATCACCACATCCACACACACACACAGACACACACACAGGAAAGAAACAACAACAACAACACCGAAAAAAAAAAAAAAGAAGAATGAAACAAGATGGAACTATAGAAGACGGACGAGGGATGGGAGGAGGGGGAGGTGAGAGACACGCGTGTGTTCACGAACAGTGCATACGCAGATCTGTGTGCACTTTGGTCGTCATGAATGTGTGTGTGTGTGTGTGTGTGTGTGTCAATGTGTTACTCCATCCGAGTCGAGGACTACACATACACTCCCACTCACAGACACGCGCGCACACCTACCCATGCACGCGAAGTGCGGCCACCGCTCTGTCCAACGATGAGATCTGTTTTTTTTTTTTTTTTTTTTGAGAGCGAAGGTTGTCTAACCTTTCAGCTTAAGCCGCCAACGCCAAGTAGGCCACGGCAGCCAGCATCACGGCCACCATGTTGTGTGTGGTGAGGAAGGCGGCGCCGTTGATGGGGCGGCAGATGCCCCAGAGGTTCACATCCGTCCCATTGGCGGTCTGGTTCGTGTAGGTGATGTGGAAGCCCTTCTCGCACTCGGTGCACATCCCCACGGCACTGCAAAAGACGCAGTGCGCCGCCTCGCACGGTGTGCACGTGTTGTTCCTGACGTAGTATCCGTTCTTGCACGTGATGCAGCGACCGAAGACACACGCGCCACAGTTTTCTGGACAGCTAGCAGCGCGAGCGGCAGAGGCGGCGACAAGCGCCACCACGAGGACCAGAAGGGCAACGCGGCGGAACATGGCGGTCATGTCAAACACAGAGAGAGCGAGTAATCTGTAACGCAGCACGACGCCGTACGGGGAGAGTAGAGGAAGAATGTGGAGGCCTATGGGGACGCTGGTGAGTGTGTGGGTGTGCACGTGCCTGTGTGTGTGGTTGTGTGTGATTGCGTGTTTGTCTGGTGCGCAGCTTACAGTATCTCGGGATGGATGATGAAGATGTCAGAACAGGGGCAACCGGGGGGAGAGAGGTGGAAGTGGAGGAGGTGGAGGTAGTGGTGAACGCCGGAGCAGAGGAGCAGGTGCGTGTCACTTTCCATGAATTGGGCCCGCCATCGAGGGCTGAATGAGAACAGAAAGAAAAAAAATGTGAAAAGGGGAAAAAAACAAAGAAAATGAGTGAACAGGACAGAGGAGCAACTCAACCACCAAGAATAAAAAAAAAAAAACAGGAGTAAAATGGGAGAAACTCGGGGGTAGTGAATGAGAAACGGTGGAGCTGATCCGCCCCGCCACAACAAGAGGAGATAGGGTGGTGGTGGTGGTGGTGGTGATGGGCCAGACAGGGGTGGAAACAGAGCTGCACTCCGAATCGCCCAACAATGGCTGCCGTGTACTCCTGCTGCCGGATACACCACGACAGACAGACACACACACACACACACACACACATACACACAGGCAGCGTCCCCCCTCTCCCCTTCCCCTCCCCCCCCCTCCATCCTCCTCGCACTCATAGCACATCCATTCACATCGGCATCATCAACTTCACGTCAGAAAAAAAGACAAAGGCACCTCATACGCGTTCGCGTCCCTCTCTCTTTTTTTTTTTTCTGTGCAAGTGATTGTAGTTGTGCTGGGTGCGCGTTGCCGCAGACACCGGAGCTAGCGTGTCAGTGCAACGACCGACGCAGAAAACGATGAGGAAGTCAAAGAAAGAAAGAAAAAAAGGAAAATGACAGCCACGCAATAACCCCCCCCCCTCCCTCACCCCCACCTCCAGCCTACCACCACCACTTCTCTCCTCTGCATTCTTGTTGGCTATAGTGAGATCATGGGGGCGTCGCGTATGTGCACCGTCCCTCGTGGTATGGAAGAGATGGCATCAGGGGGGAGAAGGGGGAAGAAATGAAAAAATCTGTGCACACACACAAGCGGCCACTAACAGAGCTCACCTACTCTCTACAAATAGATAGAAAAAAAAAAAAAAGCACGCCAGCGCCGCATCGAACAGGGAGGTATCACACGACGCCATCACGACACAAAGACACAACCTTTCCGGACCACCACACCACAATCCTCCCTTCACATGGCATCGGCACAAACGTTTATCCTCTCACACATGCCTTTGCGACCACAGAGGTGCCACTTCGCCACACGCGCTGCAGCAACTTCCACAACGGAGCGACAAGTCCCTTCCCAACGACCCGCCGTGCCGCCACGAAGCCAGCAGCAAAAACGCTTTCACCGCTCCACCACCGGCGTCCTCAACATCCTCCTTGCACTTCGTACCATCCACACACACACACACACACACACACACACACACACACCACCGTCACGAACACGACACGTGTGACGACTTGCACCCTCCACCTCGCATTGCACCCACCCGCGACAGAGCGCTACACCTTGCCCTTCACACCTCACCACCACACACCCACACCTGCCAAGCGCCAAAGGAGGTCGGCGACGGCGCACGTACACCGTGACCCCCACCTGGAGAAACACACAGGCCCACACCCGGCACCACCGCTGCACAGCGGCGGCTCAGTACGGGTGCTTGCCCTGCTCGATCATCGTCTTGTAGCTCGCCAGCTGGTCCACGCCGAGGATCCCGCTCGCCTCCAGCGTCCGCGGGCGGTACGCGCACGCATGCGGCCGCGCCCACGTCTTCGTCTCGTAGCTGTACGTGTGGCGGAACATGCACTCGCTCACAGTCGCATCCAGCACCCACGTGTCCGCAGGAAAGCGCGACACGTTGAAGAACATGTGCCGGTACTCGCCCTTCTCCACGGCCTGCCGCCACACACCAACGCGGTCGCGCGGGCCGAACTTCAGCTTGTCGTACAGTCCCTGGGAGCGGTGGATGTAGCCCAGAAACGCGCGCCGGCTGTGGTTGTCCTCCGTGCCGTACCGCTCCAGGTCCTCGTCCACGAACGGGCTCCCGCGAAGGTTGGCTGCGTTGTAGTGGTGCCAGCGCACGGTGGGATGATTGCGCTCTCCAAACAGCGTCGAGAACCCGTACGCGAACTGTCGCCACCGCCAGTCGATGTCGTCCATGTAGGCGGGGAAGTAGTTCTCGTCGAAGAAACCGACCGTCGACAGCGCAAGCCGCGTCACCGCGATCGTCCCCAGCGCCGACGGCACCGGGGTCACCGTCGCCACGTAGTCGCCGAAGAAGCGCGTCCGCAGCTCCGCTGGGGGCACGATGCCGTCCTCTCGGTTCTCGTCCGCCACCATGTACCGCACGCGGTCCGGCAGCAGCGGCGCCGTGCGCACGTTCAGCGGCACGCCGGGGTACCCGCTCCGCAGCACCTTCAGCGGCCGACCGCGCGGCGCCCACCGCTCGTAGTACGAGTAGTTGCCCTCGCGCACCAGCCGCTCCTCCATCTCCACCTCCGCGCGCAGTGCCGCCAGCATCGCAGCGTCGCCGCGCGTGTTGTTCTTCACGACGCCCACCATCGTCGCCAGCAGCCCCGCCTCGAAGATCGTGTCCACGCCGCACGCAAACACCCACGGCACCTCCTCCGCCGTCCGCTCGCGCAGCGCCCAGTCGAAGCCCTGGTTCATGCTGCCCGAGTACCCCAGGTTGTAGCGGTTCCGCACCACGAGCAGCCGCCCGCTGTCCCCGAAGCGCCGCTCCAGCTCGTCGATCGCAGCCGTCGTCTCCGGGTCGCGCTCGTTCTGGATCACGTAGTGGTACCGCACCGCCACGTCCATCGAGCACACGAAGAACGGGAAGAACTTCACGTCGCCCGTCAGCGGCGTGATCAGCAGCGGGATCGCGTCCGCCATCTCCGTCACCGCGTGCAGCGGCCGGCCGCGCTCGTCCAGCCGCAGGTTCCGCCGGATGCACTCCATCCAGTCCGCCGGCAGCCGCATCGCGCGCCACCGGTCCATCTCCTTCGGCGCGTTCCGCATCGTCGGCTCCGTCGTCCGCCCCGCAGCTGGGGCAGCGCTCGTGGTACCGGCGTCCGCCGCCGCCGCCGCCGCCGCCGTTGTCGTTTCTGTCAGCGGCGGCGCCGCCGTTGTGTGTGTCACAGGCTCTGTCGTCGTGCGTGTGACAGGCGTTGCCGTCGAGGACACGGCGGGCTTCGGGGTGTTGGCCGTCTGCGACTGCGGTGCCACACCGGCGCCAGCGTGCCCACTCAGCACGACGAGGCCGATGCATGCGAGGGACAGCAGTGCAACCACCGCAAGCGCAGCGAGCCTGCGGAAGGAGATGCAGCTGCGACGGCCCCGCGCCGCGTGTGCAGCCATGCTCTTCGTCATCCTGCCCGGCGCCAGCCGTGCACGGGTCTCACACACCGCACAGCAGCACAGCGCAGCACGGCACAGCGGTCGCGCGCTGCCTCGCCCGCACCGCTACCAAGGATCGAGCGCGCTGCGACTACACTGGGGTGCCACGCGCAGTGAGGCGCGTCAGAGCAGCTGGGAGGGGGGGAGAGACACGTCGGCGGGCGATGCGGCAGGCGTGCGCACGTGAGAGTGTGTCGTGCGGGTGTGTGTGCAACGGCGGGTTGGAGGGGGGGTGTTGTGATGGAGAGGAGCAGCTGCAGGAGACGAGGGCGGAATGGCGAGGACGGTGGAGTGCGTGGAGACGACGGGGAGGAGAGGAGGGCAGCGCGTGGCCCGGAGCCACCGCGGTACAGCCGGCGGGGGGCCACGTCGGCGCAGTGCGTGTGCGCGTGTGTGGAGGTGAGAGAACGCACGCGTGCGCTCGCGGAGCGTGAACACAGGGGATGGGACCGCGGCGCGCCGGTGAGTGCGCCTCCCGGCGTGACACTGCACCGATTCCCGGTGCACCACCAGAGCAAACCGCCGAGCCAGCGTGCCCCCCACCCAGCACGTCCCACACACGCAGCTCGGCAGCGGGAAGGAGCATCCACTCGTGGCATCTCCTCGTCCTTCTCTGTTGCCAACACACCTCCTCGTAGTCCGTGCGATGGAAAGTCTCCTCGTGACAGTTGGGGGAGGGGAGAAAGGGCGACGCCACCCGAGAGAGACGGAGAGACACACCCGGCAAACGCAGTGCCGCGCTGGAGGCGACCACACACACACACACACAGACACAGACACATAGAGAGAATGAGAGAATAGCATACAGCTCAGCCACCTCCAGTCTGAACAGCCGTAGGTGGAAAACAGGTGCCGATCCGCGCCGCCGCGCACAGCACACACACGCCGCACTCGAGGAGAGGGACGTGACTCACACGATAAGGCGCAGCAGCAACCGTGCGAGGAGCAGCCACACACGCGCTCCGCTCCCACCGGCGCGCAGCAGCCAGCAATGAACACACAACAAGCCACACTTGCACGCACTCGCACGCGACCGTGCATCTACAGACGCCAGGCGGGCGACAGTACAGACCTCGTCCGACGGCGCAAGGAGGAGAGGAAAGGCGGAGAGAAGAGCCGCACAAGTCGCCATCAGCCGGAGGTCAGAAGAAACAAAGAAGAAGCCTAAAAAAGGTAAGAAGAAGAAGAGAACAGCGACACTACAGGCCCGCCCAGCGATCAACGCTTGCGCCAGCGTATACCCACACACATGCAGCCACGAGGACACACACACACACACACACACACACACCAACCCCGTTGAGGCCAATACTAGCCCCGGCAGCGCCACACCTCCTGTATCGGTCCTCCGCCGCAGCAGGCGCACGCGCACAGCCACCCACCACCCCACACTCGAAGACCGGTACACGGCACGCAGAGGCACAGGTGCGCTCCAGCACGCCCCCAACACACACAGTCAGGGTCCAGCGGAGGGTCCAGCAGCGGAGCGGAGACACACACACGGAGAGAGCGACCCAATGCAGCGTGCCGTCGTCAGCCGCGGGCAGGGAGTAGAGGGCAGAGATGCACCGCAACAATAACCGGATGTACGCCGGTGGAAGGTCTCAGCAGCCGAAGTGGATGCATGCCGAACGCCCCATCTCACATGAACACACAGGCACGGACATACGGCGCGGCGCATGACGGACACAGTGCGTCAAGAAAGAAAGAGATATGAAGTCAACGCAGCATCACTGACACTACGGACAACAAGCAAGAAGAAAAAAAAATGCGTTCAGCGAAAAAACAGAGGAGCAGCGGTCGAGAAGGCCCGCGCCGACGAAGACTGGCGCAGTCCACAGGCGTCCCCTTGTCCGCCCCTCAGTGGATGCAGCCACCATCAGCACCACGGCGCATCAGCAACGAGCTCGCCTCACAAACAAGCCACTCACGCAGGGGATCCACGGTCGACAAAAGCACAATGTACGTCGCACACAGGCCCACACCCGGCACCACCGCTGCACAGCGGCGGCTCAGTACGGGTGCTTGCCCTGCTCGATCATCGTCTTGTAGCTCGCCAGCTGGTCCACGCCGAGGATCCCGCTCGCCTCCAGCGTCCGCGGGCGGTACGCGCACGCATGCGGCCGCGCCCACGTCTTCGTCTCGTAGCTGTACGTGTGGCGGAACATGCACTCGCTCACAGTCGCATCCAGCACCCACGTGTCCGCAGGAAAGCGCGACACGTTGAAGAACATGTGCCGGTACTCGCCCTTCTCCACGGCCTGCCGCCACACACCAACGCGGTCGCGCGGGCCGAACTTCAGCTTGTCGTACAGTCCCTGGGAGCGGTGGATGTAGCCCAGAAACGCGCGCCGGCTGTGGTTGTCCTCCGTGCCGTACCGCTCCAGGTCCTCGTCCACGAACGGGCTCCCGCGAAGGTTGGCTGCGTTGTAGTGGTGCCAGCGCACGGTGGGATGATTGCGCTCTCCAAACAGCGTCGAGAACCCGTACGCGAACTGTCGCCACCGCCAGTCGATGTCGTCCATGTAGGCGGGGAAGTAGTTCTCGTCGAAGAAACCGACCGTCGACAGCGCAAGCCGCGTCACCGCGATCGTCCCCAGCGCCGACGGCACCGGGGTCACCGTCGCCACGTAGTCGCCGAAGAAGCGCGTCCGCAGCTCCGCTGGGGGCACGATGCCGTCCTCTCGGTTCTCGTCCGCCACCATGTACCGCACGCGGTCCGGCAGCAGCGGCGCCGTGCGCACGTTCAGCGGCACGCCGGGGTACCCGCTCCGCAGCACCTTCAGCGGCCGACCGCGCGGCGCCCACCGCTCGTAGTACGAGTAGTTGCCCTCGCGCACCAGCCGCTCCTCCATCTCCACCTCCGCGCGCAGTGCCGCCAGCATCGCAGCGTCGCCGCGCGTGTTGTTCTTCACGACGCCCACCATCGTCGCCAGCAGCCCCGCCTCGAAGATCGTGTCCACGCCGCACGCAAACACCCACGGCACCTCCTCCGCCGTCCGCTCGCGCAGCGCCCAGTCGAAGCCCTGGTTCATGCTGCCCGAGTACCCCAGGTTGTAGCGGTTCCGCACCACGAGCAGCCGCCCGCTGTCCCCGAAGCGCCGCTCCAGCTCGTCGATCGCAGCCGTCGTCTCCGGGTCGCGCTCGTTCTGGATCACGTAGTGGTACCGCACCGCCACGTCCATCGAGCACACGAAGAACGGGAAGAACTTCACGTCGCCCGTCAGCGGCGTGATCAGCAGCGGGATCGCGTCCGCCATCTCCGTCACCGCGTGCAGCGGCCGGCCGCGCTCGTCCAGCCGCAGGTTCCGCCGGATGCACTCCATCCAGTCCGCCGGCAGCCGCATCGCGCGCCACCGGTCCATCTCCTTCGGCGCGTTCCGCATCGTCGGCTCCGTCGTCCGCCCCGCAGCTGGGGCAGCGCTCGTGGTACCGGCGTCCGCCGCCGCCGCCGCCGCCGCCGTTGTCGTTTCTGTCAGCGGCGGCGCCGCCGTTGTGTGTGTCACAGGCTCTGTCGTCGTGCGTGTGACAGGCGTTGCCGTCGAGGACACGGCGGGCTTCGGGGTGTTGGCCGTCTGCGACTGCGGTGCCACACCGGCGCCAGCGTGCCCACTCAGCACGACGAGGCCGATGCATGCGAGGGACAGCAGTGCAACCACCGCAAGCGCAGCGAGCCTGCGGAAGGAGATGCAGCTGCGACGGCCCCGCGCCGCGTGTGCAGCCATGCTCTTCGTCATCCTGCCCGGCGCCAGCCGTGCACGGGTCTCACACACCGCACAGCAGCACAGCGCAGCACAGCACAGCGGTCGCGCGCTGCCTCGCCCGCACCGCTACCAAAGATCGAGCGCGCTGCGACTACACTGGGGTGCCACGCGCAGTGAGGCGCGTCAGAGCAGCTGGGAGGGGGGGAGAGACACGTCGACGGGCGATACGGGTATGTGGTGCACACGGTCGCGGACGATGGGGTGGCAGTGAAGACTGTGGTTGAGTGTGGCCGGATAGCGGCAAAATAAAAAGCTGGTGAGAGTGGTGGAGGATGGTTGTACGCGAGAAGACAGGAACTGGCAAGGGTGAAAAAGTGAGGCAGGGGGTTGAAGACGAGAGTAGGAGACAGCAGGCCGTGTGTGGAACATAGTTCGTTGGCGGAACGGCGACCACGCTGTGGGCTGCCGGAGTGGTAGAGTGCGGTGAAGCCGTGACAAAGGACTCGCAGGTGCACGAGACTGCGTTGTGGCATGCATTACAGAAGAAGATCTGACGTGACTCCGTGTCGTCGTATGGATGTCACGTGAAGGAGAAGGCACGGTGTGGTAGCGGTAGTGGAGAAAATGGGAGCTGCGTTGGGAGTCACAACGGTCGCGTACGAGTGGTAATTCAATGAGACAAAAGAAAGGAGTGCGGCGTGACAAAGTCGCTGTCGATATGTTGTTGTGTGGTAATTCACGGCAAGTTCGCAGGCGCTTCATGAGAAGAGGTGTTTGTTTCTTTCACTACAAGTGGGAAGAGGTTGGAAGAAAAAGTCGTGTAGCTCGCCGCTTCAAACCCTTCGCTGGCAAACAGCAATCGCTGGCTACCCTATTGAGCCTCGCAGGTCACACGCGGGGTACAGACAAAACACGAGCTCAGCTTCAGCAAGCAAGATTGTGGCTCCTCCAAATCGTGCCTCTGGACAACTCTCTTGCAAAAGAAGCAGAAAGCGACGTACTGGTCACTTGTGCTCTGGTCTGTTTTTGAGCATCATAGTGCGCCAGCTAGGAAGTGGCCAAAGACTCTCGTCATTTTGCAGCACACTTGAGCCCTTGGGAGACCCGCGCACAACCTGCAGCAAAGTGGCGCTGAAGAGGCTTCCTCCAAGAGAATTGATGTGGAGTCCATCGTCCACCAAGAGCGATGTCCACGCCCCACGCGCATCGAAGACATCCATTTCAGACTCAGTAGCCTGGGGAGCCCCGTAGCGCAGGAACGCTTGCTGTGTATCCACTGCAAATACACGCAAGGGGTGCTGAGAGCTGAGATCGCGCACAGTCTGCAGCGTCGCGCGGCGGTAAAGTCGAGCAACCCCATACTGTCGCAGCGCGTCTGGGCGTGACGCGTTCCACAGCTCTTGTTGCACCGGGGGGAGAGTGAGCACGAAAACGCCGCCCTTCGGATTTGTCTTTGCAAGAACTAGGTCGACGATTGCACGAAGGTTCTCACAAAACTCGGGAATAGGAACGTTCTGACCTCCCTCTGCGCAGTCGTTGGAACCGAGCAGAATAGTGACGAACAGTGGCTCGCGCACCCAGGATGGGATGACACTCTCGCATCGCTTTGGATCCCGCAGTACCTCCAGCATCCACCTGGTGTTGTACCCGCTCAGTCCGCTGTTGACAACGTACGCACGACGGACCAGCGCATCACTGATGCGTGAAATCCACCCAGAGCAGTACCCCTGCTCCGTGATAGAGTCCCCAATCAACAAAACAGAGTCCATTGTGTGTGCGTATGGACGATCGGAAAATCTACAATACTGTAGAATAATAGCGGCCAGTTTACACAAGGCGGGGTACCGTTTGCTTTGTTGGGAGATGCTACAACGTACCGAAGAAGAAGCACTGACGCAGCTGTAAAAAAAGAACAGTATGTTCAGCGAGGAAGCAAAGTAGAAACGTGGGGCCACATTGATCTCGTTAGGAATGCGCACAGTGTGCCAGGTTGATACCGTACCCCCGCAGCTTCAGTCAACTCAGCTGAACGTGACGAGCAGTGAGTACGACCAGAGTGCCACCGAGCACCTGTAGGGATTCACATGTCACAAACTACCCCGGGGTTTTTTTTCTGCGTTACTTGGTTTTTATCCGAACCGCCGAACCTCTTCATTCCACAACCAACAGCACTCAACACTCCTTCTTGTGAGGCGCTGTGGTACTCACCGAGTCATCGGACGAGGAGTGGCCACCGTCAAGCATCACAATACACATTGCTCCTCGGATCGCGTTGTAGCGATCTCGTCGTTCCCGACATAATTCATGCACAGCGTCTTTCCTAGAGTACAAGAAAAATGTCTCACGGGCTCTGTGTGCGGTACACAAGTCACCTTCTCCCAACAAACAGCGTTTGCCCCTGCAGCAAAAAAAAAAAAAAACCGGGCACATGTAGTGCATGCTTCGCAGAAGTGATAGTTTCATTTCTGCAACGCGGAAACGCGAAACATGTCTCGGCCCATGAGCTTTGCATGGCGTCCACATTTGCGGGATAGCTGCAGTAGTCCAGTGGGTAGGCTAATATCGCCATTCGTGATGGAGACGAGTGGTAGCATATCAGCCTCCGAAACAAAGCACACAACTGTGCGTTGCAACGTACCAACGCTCTGTTACCGCAGAGGACTGAAATGGGGAATCGAGTGCCTGGTGCTCGCAAAAAAGGCAGCGCATCCGTCGAGTGCGCAACACCAAGAGGATTGGGAGCTCACGCGTGTTCCTCCCTAAGACCGCAGCACGGGGGGGTTCGCTAAGGACCAAGAAGAAGTTGCCGCACGCCTAACGGCTGCGCCAACAAATGGTGATAAGGCTCCGCACAGCAGAACCACCACACACCCTCTCACTACACTTACTCGCATGAAGCGCTTTAGCAGCGTCGCACTTCATAGAAAAATCGCGGCAAGTAGACTGAAATAGCGTGCACCGAGTGACGAACGCCATGCGGCGCGGCGGGTCGCTGCATGTCCGGTGAAGAATGACAAAGCCATTGCCGTCGCACACAGAAGAGCAGTTGCATTGGGCCTCTATCGCGCCGAACCGTGCATACACACACGCCAAAAGCCACCCCGACCAAGACCCAACGCCACTCACGCCGAAAAGCCCCGCTTCAGCCGCACCGGCGGCCAGGCAAAGCCATACCAGAGCCCACCGACGCACCCCCTCGCCAAGAGCTGAGCCGGAGTCCGGCAAAGGAAAACAGCTTCTGCGAAACACGGAAACCCTGGGGACGGCGAATGCCGATCGCATAGCCAACCAGCTGTCTCTCTCTCTTCTCGCCTCCACCGTTTCCCCCTGCCAGTGTACGGGATCGAGCTCATCCCCCCCCCCCCCCCCCCCCCTCTCTCTCATCAGACGTCGAATAAAAAAAAAAAAAAAGAAAGCGCAACCATGAGCACGAAAATCGCCTCTGCAACATGGGTCCCATCGCTGTGGTGATCACAGGGGCTGATCCTTCAGACCGACCGTCACGCAGTATTTGCACCCCGCGACCCTCACACAGCGCAGACAGCCTCCGTCGAAGGTGACGCGAACCACACAGTCTACGAGCACGGGCACTCTGCAGTGGAACATGTTGAGAGAGTGTGCGCGAGTCCCCCCCCCCTGACGGCTGAGGTCCCGCACCCGAACGACACGATCATGTCCCTTCTCATGGATCAGTGGCGCCTGTCGGAACGGCATCTGCACAACGTGACAGGACGACCCGCACAGAGAGAGAGAGCGACTGGAGTCGGTCGTGGAGTTCTTCTTCTTGCGTTTGGCGGTGACGCTGACGTGGACGGGGCCGAAGGCGCTGTGGGACGATCAGCCCCTGTGAGTCCGCTCAAGACGTGGAGGTGGAGCCGCTGCACACGGACACCCGATCTGCAGCGACTGCCCCAGGACCCCACCTACGCGTGTACAGTGCCCCTCGCAGACGAGGTGACAGCGCCCCAGCAGATGGAGCAACGGATGCTGCTGATGCAACGAGAGATTGCACCAACGAAGCGCGGCCAGACGGCCCCCACGTCCCACGAGCCAAACCGCGCCGACTGCCCCTCCCACCGTCCATCCCCAGCACCAGCACCAGCAGACGATCGCAGAGGCTCCGCGGCCCGCTACGCAGCCGGCGCCGCCGTCACGCGTCACACGGGGACTGCCGGACGTGTTATCCCTCCCTTCGACCGCCACAGGGTCCCGGGACACGGTCGTCGACGAGCCTCTCCGAGGCCCTCTGGGAGTGAACCCCCGCCCCACGACCAACGCACGACATCGCAGCACATGGCCTTCCCTTGGTTCATGGGGATGGTGACAGCCGTGCTGAAGAAGGCGGAGGTGCAAGATCTGGCCAACGTGGAGGAGGCCGACGTGGTGAACGTCGGCCCTCACCGCCCCTCCCCATCGAAACACACTCGCAGCGTCTCCCCCGCCCCCTCATCCTATCCACGGTGCGAGCGCGAGCGGACACCAACACCTCCACAAAGGGGGGGAGTGGCCATCCCTCACGATCTGCAGCCCCACACGCCGGCGCACGGTTCCAGGAACGTGGACGGTGCGCCTGCTGTCGAGGCCACTTGCAACACGATCGGTACCGCCTCGGATGGACCGCGAAACAATGGAAGGCGAGGTGGAGCACAACGACGCGGTACTCAAATGCGCAGCCTGTGGGCACGGCGAGCCAGTCTCGCCACCATCAGCGACACGCCGGTCGACGACCACACGGCGGTGATGGTCGTTCATGCAATGCAGGCGACGGTGCAGACACAGCACACGTATGCACGCCACCTGATCAACGTGTTTCGAAAGTTGGGAGTACAACATCAGCAACGCACGTTCACGGACACGGCGCTCAGCGCGAACGATGCGCTGATGCCCCTACACCAAGCGCACGCCTTATGACGAAGCCCGATGTGATCACCATCTGCCGTCCGTCGGACAACACCACACGACATCATCTTCTCCTCCTCGTCCTCACGCGCGGACGGCAGCAGCGAGTCGATGGGACGAGGCACAGCGCCTGCAGCCACGCCGCCTGTCGTCGGAAGAGGGCAGCGAGATGGTCGTGCACTTCGGGTGCAGAAACGAAGACAACAAGAGCACAACCGCCTCGGCCGTTCGTTCGTGTGTGCGGTCATCCGCGGGGGGGGGGGGGATGATACGGCAGCGTCGGCTGCGTCTCTGCAGATGACACGCCTGGCCAAACGAATGGAGGAGCCTCCGTTCAACTGCTCAACACCACAGATCCACTCATGACTACTGTCGTACGGGAGGGGGGGGGTGCGCAGCGCATGGCATCGAGTGATGCGCGATCCTCCATGTGTTTTTGCAGGTCCTCGCAGGAGAACATCCGCTCCTGTCGATCGTCCCGCTCCTGGGAAAGCGCGCCTCGCACACCTCCCCGGCTGTGGGCGACCGCACGGTCCGCTGGAGCGCGGGGCCGGTCGCGGTGACACGTCATCGGGGTGGGGGAGCGGGTCGTTGACCGCCCTCCTACGGCGTACGACGCATGGACCATCACCAGGCGTAGATCCGCGACTGCAGCTCGCCACGCCACACCATTCCGCCACGACGCTGCCATCGCTCGCCTTCCTTCCGACAACGATGACGGTTGAGCGACACGCTCTCCCTCTGCACGTGGCACCGGTGCCCACGATGCTGCGTTGAGGCACCGTGCGCAGATGTGGCGGACGCGATGAGGGATGTGCATGACGTACATGTGAGGGACCTCCTCGACCGATGCCCGAGGAGGTCTACGCCGGCAGTGGCGGCGGAGGGCGTAGCGGCGCTGGTGCGCGCACGCGTGGTGGAGAGAGGAGATCCTGCACGACAGCCTACCACCGCGTGCGGCGTCCGCAGTCGTGGAGGAGAAGAAGGGCCGGCGACGCCCACGATGCACCCTGTGGCCCCGAGAGGTGAATGCGTGGCGAGAGCAGCACACGGCTACCAACGCCCAGGGTAGATCTGGACACACAACCGCGTGCACGCGTGCCCGACGAGTGCGGTGGGGTGACGGACCTGACGACGTCGTTCTTCCACGCGCCGCTTCCGGCGCACCTGCGGTGCCCCCTGTTCAGTCTGCAGGCCAGGGACGGCTCGATCCATCAGCTGACAGTGCTCTCCATGGCTGGCCCGGAGGTGATTCAGATGGTGACAGCAACGTGGGCCGGCCATCACACAAGGTACGTCAAGCGACTCGCGACACACGTGCAGGTGAACGTGTGGATCGACATCATCCAGTGGACGGGTGGTCGACAAGCGCTGGAGCACGCCCCAGCAGGCTACTCGAGAAGCTCCAACTTTTCAAATCGGTTGCGCCGATCCCACAAACTGGAGAGAAGAAGAGTCATCCAATGAGTGTTTGCGAGCGCTCCTACTACGAGGAAGGAAAGCCCCGCTGGCGATCCACAGCCAGAGTATCAGGTGCATGGAGGAAAAGGAAATCGCCGCCCCTCTCCTCGAGCCGAAGAGACCAGTGCACGAGCTCACGCGACACCACCACGCCACCTTCACCAGCAGTCTATGCAAGCTACCGGGGAGCGCATGATAGCACGGTGCATCCGCGACCAATTTGAATCGCTGCCCCAACCGCAGAAGACAGGCTTCCGCCCGCACCGCTCCACAGTGGACCCACTCGACCTTGTGCCCCACGAGGTGGTTCAACGACCGCGCGGAACAAAAGTGGGAGCCGTGCCCGTGGACTACGCAAGAGCATTCGATTCGGTCGGCCATGGATGCAGCCATGAGTGCGCCGCAGAGGTTCCACGTGGACCCGCACATCCCAGTCGCTGGATCATGGGCTTCCTGAGCAACCGCGCCGCACGAGTCCACCTCAGCAAGGCCACGTCGAAGCCCGCCACATTCACACATGCGGCGTCCCACGGGGCTCTGTCCTCGGCTCTCTCCTCCTCTTCATCATGGACGTGGACTCCCTCAGTGTGGAACTGAATCGCCCTCCTGGTGTACATCACGCACTCTTTTCCGACGACCTGACGTTTTTTGCGGACGACGAGACTGCACCCGTGGCCCGGGCTAAGCTGCAGGCGGCACCGCGCGTGGTACGGGGATGGGCACGCAGAAACCACATGACACTGAGCGAGGTCAAAACAAAAGCACACACTTTTTGGTGCATGACACCACAACCAGCTGACGCTTTGCCTCAGCGACACGATCCTGGAAGAAGACGGGTGCCCAAGACAAGTCGGTGTGGGCATCCAACCGATTCGCGGCGTCGGCGAGCATGCTTCCACGGTCATTAAAACAGTGTCCACCCGTCTGGCAAAGCTGAGGACGGTGTGCTCTCCACGATGGGACCCCTCCAATGACATCCCCCGCACGCTCTACATTGCATCGGTCCAGCCAAAGCCGCCCTACGGAGCCACAGCGACTTTTTGGGACAGCGCGAGTGCAAACTGCCGAAAGTCCCTCGAACACCTCCACGCAAAGGCGGCCAGCGTGTGATTGTGGGGGTCCACAAATACGCAGATGAAAGCGACCCCACCAAGGAAGCCGACCCTCC
>JAECZO010000217.1:0-20998 GCA_019188245.1 Novymonas esmeraldas | reverse complement strand
TCATCACGCCAAGCCGCGGTTTCTCGGCGGAGCTGGCGGCGGCGCTCGTCGTGTCCTTCGCCTCCGGCTACGGCATCCCCGTCTCGTCCACCCACTGCATCACCGGTGGCGTCATCGCCATCAGCATGGTCGATGTCGGCTTCCTCAACATCCGCTGGCTCATGGTGCTGAAGATGTACGGCGGCTGGGTGTTCACCCTCGTCATCACGGCCCTCATCTCCGGCACCTTCTTTGCCCAGGGTGCCAACGCTCCCTCCTTGTAGCGCACTGCCTCATGGTCTCTAGCCGCTCCAGTACCCAGCTGCTTTTTTTCTTTCTTTCTTCGTCTTCTCGTGGCGGAGTCATTTCTTTCTCCTCTCCCCTTCTCCTTCGACAGAGTCCTCCTGCACCGATGTCCACACGCACGACCACGTTAAACGCTCCTCCCCTTCCCTCACCCCTTACCACCCCGCACACAAGACCATCAGCGACTTGCTCGCGCGCCATGTGAGGCGGCTCGTGCGTACAGGTGCGGTGCAGCTTCGACGCCTGCTCGTCTGTTTCCTTTCTCTTCTTTTTTTTTTTCTCGTTTTCCGTCTTCTCATCAAGTGTCTGTCTCTTTTTTTTTTTTTTTCGCTCTCCCTTGCTCTGTGTGTTTTTTTGTTTCGGGGTCGTGCAAATGCGCAGAGTGGGAGACACGCTCGCGTGTGTGCCTGCGCACGTGCCTGCACTTGATTCCGCGTGCGTGTGTGTGTTGGCGAGGCGTCGTCGGCGGCGTTTCAAGTTGAGGTGGTAAGGGCGCGATCCTCATTACTAGTTTCTCAGTCGCACCCATCCGTTCTTCCTTCCTCCCCCGCTGCGCACACGCTGACGCACGTGCGCCAACACGCAGAATCAAGTGCAGGCACGCGGCCTGCTAAAAAAAAAAAAAGAAGAGAAAAAGAGCTTTAAATAGTGAACCAGAGGAGATCCCTTGCTCGACGAGTCTCTGCCGCCCTCCACCTCTCAGTTTCTGCCGTGTCTGCTCTCCTTCCTCTATCCCTTCCCGCTTCCGTACCTACCTGTGTCTTTCATGCTCCCCCTCCACTGACTCTCATGGTCGCCCGTGTGCCGGAGGGAAGGAGAGAGAGGGAGGGCGGTGTCGCTGCGATCGCGACCACCGCCGCCCTCCCTCTCTCCTCCTCCTCGTCCTACTCGTCCTCCTCGTCCTCGTCCTCGTCCTCGTCCTCGTCCTCGTCCTCGTCCTCGTCCTCGTCCTCTTCCTCCTCCGCTTCTCGTTTGCATGCTCAATCTCTTGTCCTTTCCCCTCTCCTGGCACCCCATCTTCGTTTATGCCTGCTCATGTCACCACGTACTTGAATATTGCACGACTGTGTCGTGACCCTCATGAGTGGGAGAGGGGAGGGGGGGAGGGGCTTGAGAGGGGAGACCGAGCAGTGCCAACGATGAACTCTTGGCTGTGTACTGAGCAGCGAGTCTCTGACCGTCTCCTCCTCTGTGTTCCGTTTCTTTTCGTGCTTGTGTCGACGCTTCTCTTTCTCTACCACGCTTTCTCCCTCTCGTACGCCGTGGCGGTCTCGTTTCGCGCCGTTATGCGCGCCTCCTCTGCCCACGCTCGTCCCCCCTCTGTTCTTTTTCTGTCTCACGTGAATTCGATCCTGTGTGAGGGAGTTTGTGTGTGTGTGTGTGTGTGTACCGTGCTCCACTAGTCTGCGCTTTGTGTCTTCTACTCCTTCTGCGGTGCTAGCTCATGTCTTGGATGCTCGTGAACGCGAGTGTGCGTCTGGGGTCTCTGTCTGTATGTCTCTCTCTCTTTCTGCGCCGGCGCTTGTGTAGAGCAGCTCCGGAAGGAGGAGGGTGACAACAACAGCACAGTGCGTCGCGGCTCTGCCACTCCCCCCCCTGCACGTGCTGTGAAGCGAAACAGAAGATCTATGGCACACACACACACACACACACACATGTACATTGGAGAGAACGGCGTCGGCATGAAGAGAAAGAAAGCGCTGAAAGCACTGTTGATCCCACTGGCCTCGCAGCCCATTTTCCCCCTTTTTGTGAGTCTGTTGTTTCTGTGTTTTCTTTTTTCGGTTGCTTGTTGCCGCCGTCGTTTTGCGCATCTTTTTTTCCGTGTGGTGTGTGTGTGTGTGTGTGGTGTTGTCCACGTCCTTCTGTGCCTCTCCTTCCTTTTTGTTTTCTGCGCCCCCCTTTTTTTTGTCGGTCTCGGATACGAGTCGACCAACCCGTTGCGGTGCGCCACCTTCCACCTTTTTCTTCTTCTTCGGACTTCACCCCTCTGCCATAAGGGCCCTAAAAAAAAAAAAAGAAGGAAAGAAAAAAAAAACAGCCAAAGGGAGAGACTCACATCCCACTCACCTCATCGCACCCGCGCGTGTGCAGGAGGCGAGAGGAGAGAGAGAGAGACGTGTACACATTCTGCCCCTCCCTCCCCGGTCGCCACCGAAATGTATGCCGACGAGGAGAGCGAAGCGGCGTGCGGGTCGTGGCGGTGTGTGTGTGTGCTGCACTCTCGATTTCTCTCTCGCACTCCCCCCTTTCCTCAGATGTCTCTCCTGTACGCCTGTGTCTGGGTGTGTATGTTTGTGTGTGTGTCTGTGCGTGTGTATGTCTGTCTGTCTGCGTTTGTGTGTTGCCTGTTCCTATCTTTGTTCTCCGACGCTTCTTGCCTTTTTCATCCTTCGGCTTCTCTGTCTTGACGTTTCTTCGTTTTTTTTCTCTCTTTTTTTCTTCTTTCGGTTGTCGGTCTGTGTGTCATTCGTTTGCAGCACGTGTTGCGTCGTTGTGTTGCCGCTTGCGGTGGAGCAGTGCGTACCCGTGCAGCGTCACGCCCGCGCGCTCCCTTCTCGTCTTCCCCCCCTCTCCTTCCCTTCCCTTCTCTTCTCCCCCCCACTTCAGTCGTCCTTCCCCTCCCTGCGCCGCCGCGGCTTCCGTTGGTCTCTCTTCGATGGCGGTGGAGGGGAGGGAGAGAGGCACCACGAACACCGTGCGAACCGCAAGACTGCACGCGACGGCGGTAGAGTCAGTGGGCGGGAGTGTGTCGACGAGAAAGGGGAGGGAAGAGGGGCAGCGGTGGATTCGGCAGAGCGGGTGCGAGGCGTCAGTTGGCGCACGAACACACGACCAGACACGCGCTCAGACGAGTCTATCGGACTGTCACACCGTTGAAAGAGCAAGCAAACGGCAACGGGTCGTTTGTCTACCGGGAGAGGTGTGGAGAGGTGGCGTGGGCGAGGAGGCCAACGACACCCCTGCCAGTGCGATAGACCAGCGTCTGTGCATCAGAAGGACACACGCGCGCGATCTGGTCAACCCACTCACCCAGCCAAAGTTGTTGCTCTCGTCCACGGCAGCTGCTCATCCTCCACCTGTGTGTACCCGCCGTCTGCCACTTCTTCTTCTGCCGTTGCTCGTAAGAGAAAACAAAGCACATTGACACCGTCCACGAGAAGAATGCACACCAACATACAAACACACACACGCATACACGCGCACACACAAAGAGGTCAGGTCGCTCAAGGGAGGAGGACTGATCGAGCAGGTTCGACCATGGTGTGGGATGGGCAACGTCGAATTCCTTTCCCCTTTGCGTGTCAGTGTATGTAGGCGGACGCGAACGGACGGCGTAGACTGCACGCCGCCGCGGATGGTGTGAAGTGCGCGTGGGAGGCTCCACAACGTTGGCGACGCTACCTGGCCGTACTACACTGAAGGCGGATCGGTCGACTACACCCCATCCTCCACGTTGGTTCTCTCTTCCCTCTCCACCCTTCATTCTCTCTTTGCATCACCTGCTTCTTGCTGTGCTCGCTTCTCTGCGCCACCATCCGCACCACTAACCCGGCTCCCTCAATTCCTCCACACACACACAAACACATGCAAACGTGCTGTCTCGCCACGTTAGATAAAAAAGCACACACTCCCTTCGTCCCCCCTCCCTCACGCTCACATCGCGATCTCCTCGCTCTGCGATCGCTCGTTTTTTTTTTCTTTTTTTGTCCTCACAGTTGTCGAGAGAGACCTCATCTTCCTCCCTTCCGCCTCATCCATACAGACACACAGACACACACACGTCCTCCATCTCCCCTTCTTCCTTTTCTTTTTTTCTTCTCCGTGCTGGTGCACCATGTCCGCGAATGACAAGACGGGGAACGTTGTCGTCGCCAACGACGACGCGGCGTCCGCGGCGCTGTCGCAGCAGCCGCAGCCGCAGCCACCGCCAGAGCTGGGAGAGGATGACGTGGGCTACGTGCACCCGAGCACCGCCGCCCTCTTCGAAGCCGCCCCGCTCATGCGCCACTTCCCCATCTTCGGGACGGCTGTGGTGCCGTTCGGACCGAAGTGCGTCATGTCTCTCGGCATGGTCTACATCCTCAACAAGGGTCTGTCGCGGACGCTGATCAACTCGTCCCGGTACGCGATGTTCATGAGGAACTACGGCGTGACGACGGCCATGTACCAGCGCATCACCGGCATCAGTACCATGGGCTTCTCCATCAAGCCGCTGACGGCCATCCTCAGCGACACCTTCGCCTTCCTCGGCTACACGAAGCGGTGGCACATGTCCCTCGCCTGCATCGTCGGCGCCGTGTGTGCCGTTGTGTACGGCGTGCTGCCCTTCAAGGAGTCGAGCGCCGGCATTGCCGGTGGCATGATCTTCATCTCCATCTTCTGTGTCGCCAACGTCGACGTGCTCTCGCAGGGCCACTACAGTCGTCTCATCAAGCGCCACCCCGTGCCCGGTGCGGACCTCATCTCGTGGATCTGGGCCCTCATCATGGTCGGCGCCGTCATCGCCACCGCGATCGAGGGGCCGCTCTCCGACTCGGGCCGCCCCACCATCGGCATCTTCATCGCTGCTGGCCTGCAGGCCGTCTGCGTGCTCTTCTTCATCTTCAACTGGTACGGCGAGAAGAAGAACGCGACCGAGCGCAAGAACGACTACCTCTTCCTCCTCAAGCAGGCGGCCCTGTCGCAGGAGACGGACTCGGAGCCGATCAAGGATGGCGTCGTGATGCAGGACAGCGCGCCAGACGCGCAGAAGGTGCAGCCGACGGCGCCGTTTCACACCGCCTCCCCCCCACACGAGGGCGGCAACGAGCTGGTGTGCTTCGACGAGTTGGACGACGACCAGGTGGGGGACGACGTCGTCACGCAGACGTGCATGTGCGGCATCTTTGAGGTGAACCGGGACGTCATCTCGCGCAACGTGTCTGTCGCCATCTACAGCGTCATCATGACATCCGGCGTCATCGCGCTGACGGTGCTCAACCTCATGGGCACCACCTACCAGCTGCTCTACGGCTGCGTCTGCATTTCGGTCATCCTCTGCGTGACCGGCTTTCTCTGCATCCCTGTCACGATCATGAAGGCGAACTTCTTCGGCTGGTGCCAGCTGACGTCGTACATCATCATCTCCGGCGCGACGGACAACTTCTACATGGCAAACAGCAAGTCTCTGCCGGACGGGCCGCACTTCACGCAGACCTTCTACACCACCGTCGGCGCCGCCATCGGCAACGTCGCCGGCATCTTCGGCGTGTACATGTTTGCGCGCGTCGTTTCAAAGAAGAGTTACCGCGTCACGCTCCTCTGCACTGCACTCGTCCAGGTCCTGGCGAGCGTGTTCGACATCGTCATGGTGGAGCGCTGGAACACCTACATCGGCATCCCAGACCACGCCATGTACATCATGGGCGACGCCATCGTCTACGAGGTGTGCTACATGCTCAACTACATGCCGCTGAACATGCTCATCTCCCGCCTGTGCCCGAAGGGCTGCGAGAGCACGATGTTCGCGATCCTGGCGAGTTTCAGCAACCTCGGTGCGCCAACGTCGTCGACGATCGGCGCGATTCTGATGGAGACGGCGTCACCCATCGTGTCCCTGCCGCCAGGCGACTTCAGCAACCTGCGCTGACCGCGCATCGTCGACCACCTCGTCACGCTTCCCGTCACCATCCCGCTGGTCTTCGTGCTCATCCCCGGCACCCGCATCTGCGACCCGATCGACCCGAAGGAGGTGGAGGCACTGTCCATCCTCCATGCATGACTCAGCACATCCATCGCCAGCCAACCGATGCGTTCCTCCTCCCCGTCCTCGTCACTCTCACCCTGATGCTCTCTCGCTCTCCACCAGCACTAACAGTCTCTCTCTCTTTTCTTTCTGTACTGCGTAGCCGCGTGTGCGCATGTGTGTGTCTTTTCTTTTTGTTGTTGTTGTCTCGTCATCTTCCTGAGCCGGCACCTCCACCCCGCTCCACTCCTCTTCTCTCTTGTCTTCCTCGCACCCTCAGACGCGCACACGCAGAGACCAGCATCCACACGCTTCCTGGCGCGCATGCCCCACCTTCTCCACGGGTGTACCCAGAGCATATGTGTCTGTCTGTCTGTCTGTCTGTCTGTCTGTCTGTGTGCGTTTACTCCGTTGTGCTCTGCAAAGAGCACCGTGAGCCGTGCCCGCCCTCATTCCGTATGCAGTTCAAGTAGTCGTAGTAGCCCGCGTCTTCGTCTCTCTCTCTTCTCTTTTTCTCTCTCTCTCGTCTTGTAGCAGTGTGCACCGCGTCGATGTGCCAGCGTCCGTATGTGCGTGTATGTCTGTGTGTTTCGTGGTCTGCATCGGCAGCTGGCGTGAGCCAAGGCTGCCCTCCCTCCTCTTACTTTGTGGGCACACTGTCTCGCATGCGCACTCCGTCTCACACCAGCCACTCGCCCGGCCCCTCTCCCAGCGCCGTGCCGCTCCTCACCCTCTTGAGTTGTGTGTCACTGCACACCCGCGACTCCTCTCACACTCTCTCCTCTCTCTCGCTGTTCCTCGTTGCTCTGGGACTGGACAGACACCGCTCTCCGTCTCCTCATCCACACACACTCTCCTTCCCCTTCTCCTTCAGCCCCGTCGACCTCAAAGAGACAGACAACCACGATGACCTCCTCCTCGACGCGCTACGTCTACCTCGCACTGCTGGTGGCGGTGACCTGCACGATGGCGCTCGGCTACGACACCGGCTGCAACATCCCGCACTGCACGAGCTGTCTCCTGGGTCACTGCACCTACTGCGAGAGCGGCTACTTCCCTGTGAACGGCACCTGTGCGTCCTGCCAGTCCGACCACTGCCGCAGCTGCCTCGTCACCGGCCACTGCACGTCGTGCAACGACGGCTACGAGCTGACGTACATCGACCTCACCGCGAGCGAGTCGACGTTCCCCCGGTACGGCGCCTGCAAGCCCAAGACGACGGCGTCGACGTGTGATGACGACAAGTGCGTGAGCTGCCTCGGCGGCCACTGCCTCTTCTGCAAGCCGAACCACTACGCGAAGGACGGCGTGTGTGTCTCGTGCGACGCGCCGAACTGCGCCCACTGCGCATTCGCCGGCCGCTGCATCTCGTGCGAGAACAAGTACCGGCTGGTGTATGTGAACTTCACGGACGACGGCGTGCAGACCTACCGCTGGGGCCGCTGCATCAGCAACGCGGCTGCGTCCTTCGCCAGTGGGCTTGTGGCCGCTGTCGCTGCGGTGGTCGTGGCACTGGCGATGCTGATGGCGTGAGTCTGCAGTGTTCCCATACACTCCCTCGACGCCTGCGAGCAGTGAGTGTGGATCGGTGGTGCTGCTGCAACCCTGTCCCACCGAATCACACACACGCACACGCACACTCCCTCACTCTTCACAGGCGCTGCCTTACCTCCGCCTCTGCGGCTGCCCATGTGCACACACCCACTCACACACATACACACGCTCTTCTCTTTCTCCTCTTCCTCCCCCCCTCCCCCCCTCAAACGTGCTGCAGTTCGCGAGCGATGCTGAACCGGCAAAGCAAACACAAGCCGCTCGCCACATCCCGACTCTTCGCCGCCTGTCTTTACGCACTCTATGGAGGAGAGGGGAGCTACCCGACGTGGCCGGTGCCACAAGGTCCCCTCCCTCCCTGTCTTTGTGTGTCTGTATCAGCGGTCGACGAGCACGTGAAGCAGCATGCGTCCCCTCTTTTCCTTCTTCTCTCCCTCCCCTCCCCTCCCCCTGCCACCATCATCATCAGTTTTCTTTTTCTGTTTAATTCTCTGTACTTCCTTGTTATGTGACGCGTTGAGGTCGTCTGTCTGTGTGTGTGTGCGTCAGTTGGTTTCACCGCCCGCGTTTGCCCATGTGCACACCGAATGCGTGGCGGACCGCTGCAAGCCCCCCTCGAAACCCATTTACACACGGAAGAGAAAGAGAGACACGCGGAGGCATGGCGAGAGCGTTGGTGCGGTGCCCCGAAGTCCTCTGGCGACCTCTGCCCCCGCAGTCGCCCGCATGTGTGTCACGCACTTGGTGACCGAGTCCATTCGCCGTGCGCTGTTCCTCGGGACCCCGCCGTTCTCGCGCATCTGTGTCTCCTCCTCTTTCCCGCGCGCTCACAGCTCTCCTTCCGTTTCTTTCTCTCTTCCTGGTGTCCCTCTCTTCGAAGGCACCCGCCCGGTGCTGGTGACCGAGGTGTGCGGTGGCGGCAGGATGCACGCACCTCCTCACGCTGGAGCAGCCGCTGGTGTTGCGGCTCACTCTTGAGAGCGCCGATCCGCGAACCAACGTGCCTCTGCGCCGCGCAACACAAACGACATGACTCACCGGGACACAGACGCGCGTGCGCCTTTGCGGCCCTCAGTGAGCAGCACCTCGCACGTTGTCGCCGCCTCCTCTTCCTCTTTGTGAGGTCTGCCGCAGCGTCGGCGCGAGGCGGCGCCAACTTCTCCACGGACATGCGAACTGCCCCGCCCCACCTGCGCACAGGAGGGAAGGGGGGAAGGGAGTTGTGTCTGTGGTCGTCGTGAGAGGGAGAGAGGGGGGCGGGGACTCGGACAGCTGTGACAAAGACTGTGTGTCGTCTCTCATGCCGCAGTGAGAAGTGCCCCCGGCCCTGTGCACCTACCTCCTCCGCTCCCCCTCCCCCGTCTCTTCGCTCTGCGTCTCTCCATGCATCTCCTCCTCTTCCCCACACCTCTCCCTCCCCAGCAGCGGTGCAGCAGTGGTCGGCGCGGGGGGGTGCACCATGGATCTTCTCTGCTCCGCCGCGGCGTCCGTGGCCTTCGTCGGCACCTTCTACATCTGGCCACGGGAGCGCCGCTTCATCCACTCCGCCACGCAGTCGCTGCGCACTGCAGCGCTGGACGCGAGCGTCTACGTCGACCGCGGCAGCGACGAGACCATCCGACGCCGAACCATCTCGCTGGGGTTGTGCTGTGCGGCTAGCGCCGCGTACCTCGCACGTGGAGCAGCCAGCTCGTCGGCGACCGCGCTGCAGGTGCGTGGGGTGCACCCGGTGCTACGCTCCACCGCCTCGACGCTGCTTCTCTTTGCCGGTCCCATCGCGGACGCGTGTGGGGCCGGCGGCCTCGACCTCCCCGAGAGCGTGCTGCTGTGTTGGCGCAACTACGTGATCTGCCCGATCGGCGAGGAGCTCTTCTACCGCGGTGTCCTCCTCTCGCTCCTCCGGCGCCGCAGCCCTGCCGTGCGCATCGGGGTGTCGGCCGTCCTCTTCGCACTCTCACACACCCACCACCTCGTCTCCCTGGCAAGCGATGCATACCGGGAAGATTGCGACGTTGACGGCGACGGAGAACGCTGTGAGGGGCGGGAGCGCGAGTGCTGGCGCGCCGGCGCCCGTGCGCTGTGTGGCGTGTACGTCTGCACCACACTCTTTGGTCTGATGAGCGGGTACTACTTCGAGTACGCGTGCGAGGGCAGCCTCGCCGCCATCACCGCCGCGCACGCCGTGTGCAACATCATCGGCCCCCCGCAGTTCGCCGCGCTGCGGAGCCGACGGTCCACGTGCGGCGCCAAGGTAGCGAGCGCCGCGGTGTACGTCGCCGGGATCGCAGGATGGGCGTGGACACTGTCGCTCCACTGACGCCGACAACAAAGGGGAAAAAGCAAAAAAGGAAAGCAGCAGCGAAGGACAACCTCTGCGTCGCACTGTGTAGGCCTCGCGTCTGCGCCGCATCACTTGCGACCAACGCCGCGTGGAGGAGTGCCCAACACGTGTAAGGGAGCGCGTGAGGGGCACGGCGCCTCTCACCCTTCCCCCCCAACAAAATGCACATCTCACCTCCAACCCTCTCCCCATGCTGCTGCTACGCCCTTCGCTGCGCCTCGCAGGGCTCTACCATCGTCCACATATACACACATACACATACACATACACATCTCTCTCCCCACCTCCCTCCTCACCGCTTCTCGCCGTCGCTCTTGCCGCTGAGAAGATGAGCTCGTTCGCCCCCGCCGTGCAGGTCTGCGAGGACATGGCGCAGATGAGCGCCGCCGCCCGGGCGATCATCCTCGCCGCGGTCGACGCGCGGGCTGACAAGTCGGCGCCGGTGGTGCTCGCCCTATCGGGTGGCTCCACCCCCAAGAAGCTGTACGAGGAGCTGCACGAGAAGGACCTGGCACTGCTGCAGCAGCACGCGGTGCAGTTCATCCTCGGCGATGAGCGGCTGCTCGCGGCGGACGACGAGCAGAGCAACTTCTCCATGGCGACCAAGGCGCTCTTGCGCGACGTACCCAGCAGCGACGTCATCCCTGTGGACCCGACCGCGGCGCTGACGACGTCGAAGGAAGAGGCGGGCGGCGTCGACGGCGCGTGGGCGGTCGCGCAGGACTACGAGCTGAAGCTACTGGCGCGGCTGCCGACGACGCAGATGAACGGCACGGCCAAGTCGATTCCGGTGGTGGACATTGTGCTCCTCGGCTTCGGCTCCGACGGCCACACCGCCTCCATCTTCCCCGACTCCGTCGCCGCCTCAGATGATGAGCACGCCGTCTCCGTCAGCTTCCCCAGTCCCAGCATGAGCCCCAAGGTGTGGCGCATCACCCTCTTCAAGTCGGTGATCCAGCACGCCAAGCACGTCGTCGTGCTCGCCGGTGGAAAGGACAAGAACTGGGTCGTGCGCGGCGTGCTCGCCGACACCCCGACCGACCCCTCGCCGGTGTCGCGGTTCCTTCGGGACTGCCGCGGGACTGTGACGTTGCTCCTCGACGCCGGCTCCGGCGAGGGTGTCGCGGCGTGATCGTATGCCGCCGCGATCGCCTCCGTCTATTGCTCGCTTCACCGCCACAGTGGCGTATACACACACACATGTACACATGTACACACGCGCACATGCACACCTCTGTGCGGGTCTCGCCGTCGCCCAGCCGAGAGCGCGGCACCGGCACGTGTCTTACCCCCTCCCTCCCTTTCCTCTCCCCCTGTCCAACGCCTTGCACCACACCTCTCCTCTCCTCTCCTCTCCTCCACGGACGTCTCTGGGTGCAGTTGCCATCCTCCCCGCAGCGCCGTCGCTCGCCTTCTCACGCCTCCCCCACCCTCCCGTCCACACCGTCCACACCATCCACCCACACACACACACACACGTGTAGGCGCAGCGGGTGTGTCGAAGGCATCACGCCAAGGGAAAGGCACAAAGAGAGAGAGAGAGAGTCACCACCCCTTACCGTTGCACCATGGCAGACATCCTGGCATCCGTGAAGCGCATCGTCGTGAAGATCGGCTCCTCCATCCTCGTCGAGAACCAGGAGATCGCCTCCCACCGCATCGAGGCGCTGTGCAAGTTCGTCGCCGACCTGCAGGCCAAGTATGAGGTCATCCTCGTCACCTCCGGTGCGGTGGCTGCGGGCTTCACCGAGAAGGAGATGGACAAGTCCTTTGTCCCCAACAAGCAGGCGCTCGCGTCGATGGGGCAGCCGCTGCTGATGCACATGTACTACACCGAGTTCCAGAAGTACAACATCCCGTGCGCGCAGATGCTGCTCGGCGCGTACGACCTCGACTCGCGCAAGCGCACCGTCAATGCACACAACGCGATCGAGGTGCTCGTCAGCCACAAGGTCATTCCGATCATCAACGAGAACGACGCGACGGCGCTGTCGGAGCTCGTCTTCGGCGACAACGACCGCCTCTCCGCCCACGTCGCCCACCACTTCAAGGCCGACCTCCTCGTCATCCTCAGCGACATCGACGGCTACTACACGGCGAACCCACGCACCTGCCCCGGTGCGGAGATGCGCCTCGTCGTGCACTCGCTGCGCGCCGACGAGCTCGTGGCGGATGCGACGCCGAACAACCAGTTCGCCACGGGCGGCATCGTGACGAAGCTGCAGGCGGCCCAGTTCCTCCTGGACCACGGTGGGAAGATGTTCCTCTCGAGCGGCTTCCAGCTCGAGAAGGCGCGCGCTTTCCTTCTCGACGGCCTTCACGAGTCCGGCACGCTCTTCGCGCCTCAGGCGCTGGCGTCTGCCTGACACAAGGCGCACCGCGCCGCTTTCTGTTCTCTGGAATCGCAGAAGCACAAGCGCTTGCGGTGTTCATCAGTGCGCAATGCACTTGCCACACGCTGTGCACCGCGGCTGCATCTCTCATCTTCTTCTGCGTTCCCCCCCCCCTTCACATGTTAGCTCTCCATCTGTTTCGTCTGTATGACGTGTGGGCTGTCCTCTTTCTCTCTCTCTCTCTCTTTTTTCTATCGCACGACTGAAGAATTCGATGCTGCAGTGCACGTCACGTCGTGCCTGCGTACACACGCTTGTGCGGGGGCAGTTGGATCATCATGTCTTCTTTTTTTTTCTAGCTTGTGTGTGTCGAGGGTGGAGGGAGAGGTGCTGCCTTCTCATTCGTTCTGTTGCGTGTACCACCGCATAAGACAATCAGGCAGTCGGCACGTACTCTCTGGTCCCCCGCTGCCTGCAACGTGGCGCGTCACGCTTAGTTTTCACGTTCCTCGTCACTTCCTTACCTCCCCCTCCTCGCAGACTCATCCCGTCTCGGTAGTTGAGCTCTGTGTGTGTGTGCTGCACATCTCCCGGCGCTTTGACTCAGGAGCTCTGCGGGCGCCGTGCCCGCTTTCCCCAACCTGTGAGGTCTCTCCTCCTTCCTTGTGGGGTAAATAACTGACACACACACACACATACACTGATACCCAGATACACAGGCACTTTATCCAGCACACAAAGCCCACTCCGACAGGTGCGCTTCCAGGCTCACTGGCCGCCACGGCACGTGTTAACAGCAACACAGAGTTTGCGAGGCGAGGGCATCTCGGATGGGTGAAAAGTGGAGACAGTCGTAGGACAGCCGCAGCGCTGCGGGCAGTACCGCACTCTCTCGCCCTTGTTGTCAGCATGCACCCAGCTCACAAGCATCAGGGCCTGTGTTGCTGGTTTCTGTTCAGGTGAAGCAACACCATGCCATCCGCTCGTCATCTCTGGTCTCCCCACCGTATCTACCACTCTTCCCCACGCACCTTCCAGCCACACCCACACTTGTGCGAGTTCCATCGCCCAAAAAGACGGTCTCCACACCTCCACATTTTCCTTGGAGTCATGCTCTTCAATTATCTGTTTGCGGCACATCGCGCTGTCTCGCTCCACGTGCGACACACCTGCTTTTCGTTCTTTGAAGTTTGTGAAGGGCACATCGGCGCACCCGTACCGTAGCCTCTGCTAACAGACCTTGTTTTCTCCTCTTCGGAGCCGCATCTCCCATTCTGTTGTGGGTCTCCACGTCCATTAACCGCTGCCCTGTCGTTGTGCCCACAGCACACAACCGCCGCGAGTTTTTTTTTCACACCGCAAAGGGTGCTCGCGGCACTCCCCCCTCGTGATCGATCGCTCTCACTTGCTGCGCTCCCGACGTGTACATATGCGCATGGATGGCAGAGGCACACGGACAACCCTCCTCTCACGTCGGTCATCGCTTGCAGCTCTCGCACCAATGACGACTGTCGTCGCGCAAGGTGCCAATCCCACCAAACGAGCCAGCTCGCCGGCTTCTCTGGCAAGTCGCAGCTGCGGCGCTTCGAACGTCCAGTTGCCGACACTGGGAGGACTCCGCCACAGCGGTGTGAGGCGTGTCCGTTTCATACGATTGATGGACGCGCGACTGTGGAGCCACTGACGCTGGCGATCGCGTGGACTCAAATAGCCGACTCAGTGGCATGCTGGAACATCTTGCTGCCGTTGACCTCGCCCTCTGCTGTCGGTGAATCCCGGCGCGCATGTCGACTACGCGGCAGAGCTCGCCACGTACACACACAAGAGCGCGCTGGTGGAGAACACCGGCCCATTGGACGTCTCTACGAGCACACGAGATGGAGCGGCAGGCACACAGGAAGTCGAACCGCCACTTGCGGGTGGTGTGCTTCGAAAAAGAGTGTGAAACTCCTTGCCACCCCATCGAAGCCAAACAGCAATACGAGAGAGGGTAGCGGCACCGGATGATACCAACAGTGGCGGCACCTACACCGCGGTTGGTTAGAGTAGTTGTGTCGCGTGTACGGCACAGACACGCACACACACGCACACACCTCTCATGAACACCGCTCACTCCTGCCATTTATCCTCCGTCTCTCCCTCTCTCTTTTCTGTACTCCTCCGACGTCACTCACGCAAGCTACACCGCACCACACTCAACCACTACTCTTGCTTTGCCCACCGCTACACCACAGCTGTCTTTCATTTCCACTGCATTTTCTTTGTTGTCGTGCACCTTCGAGTCAAAGCTGTGTGTAGTCCGCCACTTCTCTCGGCATCAGCGGTAGCCACGCCACTCGTCGTCGGTCTCCTTCTACGCGCGAGGTGCACCATCGACACACATCGTCGCCAGTACTCTCCTGCACGGAGCAGACGAACAGTCACCGAAGACTGGAGGAGCTGCAAATAGAGCGTGAGAAACGCAATGGCAGGGGTGCTGAGACGTGAGAGCTCCTCGGACTCTGACTGTGAGTGGGCGTATGTGAGAGCGCATTCCACCAGTACAGCTGCGTCTGAAGGTGCGGCGGCGGCGGAGACGCATGCGCCTACCAGCGGAGGCGGCGTTCACACGGAGGCGAATGCAGATGCTATGCTGCACCGAGTCACCGCTGTGTACGAGGAGAGGCTGAGGGTGTTGCAGGCGACCAACGAGGGTTTGGAGGCGACCATCAGAGACATGGAGGC
This sequence comes from Novymonas esmeraldas, assembly GCA_019188245.1. NCBI lineage: Eukaryota > Euglenozoa > Kinetoplastea > Trypanosomatida > Trypanosomatidae > Novymonas > Novymonas esmeraldas. The sequence goes on along the minus strand of JAECZO010000217.1, from coordinate 6,033 downwards.
GGCACAACAGCAGCGCGAGTTGGAGGTGGCGGGGCTGAGAGACACCGTCGAAGCGATGATGCGCGAGACGCAGCAGCGCGAGGAGGAGGCGAGTCTGATGAAAGCGACAATCGACAGAATGACAGAGGCGACGAAGGAATTCGAGCAGGAGGCGAGTCTGATGAAAGCAGAAATCGACAGGATGACAGAGGCGGCGAAGCGATCCGAGCAGGAGGCCAGTCTCATGAGAGCGACCATCGACAGAGTGACAGAGGCGACGAAGCAATCAGAGCAGGAGGCGAGTCTCATGAAAGCGACTATTGGCAAGATGACGGAGGAGGCGGTCAGCTTGAGTAGGACGGCGACGCAGCTGAGTGAGCAGTGCGCGGGGAAGGACGTGCGCATCGCTGAGCTCATTGTCATCGTTGGCATCCTCAAAGACTCGATCGAAAACACTCCGCCGACGGACAATGAAGGGGTAAGTCTCACCAAAAAGCTGGGACCTGTGAACGTCAATGGCACGGATTTCCTGACCCTCACACCTCCTCTGGGTTCTCTGCACGCCTTGAAGAACGTGATTCTGAAGGGGTCTGTAATCACTACCATCGAAGCCTTGAGACACGCCACTCAACTGAAGGAGGTGAATCTCAGCGATACGAAGGTGACGGACATCACGCCCCTCACCGCTTCTCTGGGCAGCTTGAAGAAGCTGGATTTTCGAAACAGCGGCGTGACCAGCATCGAAGCGATTGCTGGTGCCACGCAGCTGGAGGAGGTGAATCTCAGCGATACGAAGGTGGCGGACATCACGCCCCTCGCGGCTTCTCTGCGCACCCTGAAGAAGCTGTGGGTGTCAAGCAGCGACGTGTCCAGCATTGCGGCGATTGTTGGTGCCACGCAGCTGGAGGAGGTGCATCTCAGCTTCACGAAGGTGACGGACATCACGCCCCTCATCAATTCTCTGCGCACCCTGAAGAAGCTGTATTTGCAGCACAGCGGCGTGACCAGCATTGCGGTGATAGTTGGTGCTACGCAGCTGGAGGAAGTGGATCTCGATTGCATCAAGGTAACGGACATCACGCCCCTCACGGCTTCTCTGCGCACCTTGAAGAAGCTGGATTTGCAGCACAGCGGCGTGACCAGCATTGCGGCGATTGTTGGTGCTACGCAGCTGGAGAAGGTGGATCTCACCGGCACGGCAGTAACGGACATCACGCCCCTCACGGCTTCTCTGCGCACCCTGAAGAAGCTGTATTTGCGAAACAGCGGCGTGACCAGCATTGCGGCGATTGTTGGTGCCACGCAGCTGGAGGAGGTGGATCTCAGCTTCACGAAGGTGACAGACATCGAGCCCCTCAGGGCTTCTCTGCGCACCCTGAAGAAGCTGGATTTGCTGCACAGCGGCGTGACCAGCATTGAGGCAGTAGCTCGTGCCACACAGCTGGAGGTGGTGGGATTCACCGACACGAGGGTGAAGAAGAAGAAAATCGAGCCCCTCACCGCCTGTGCGCTCTGCATAATGTAGACCCGAGCATCAAAGAAGGAAACAAGAGAGCTTTTTGTGCCACATCCGCTAGCGGTGCATTGGTATGGAGACAATGTAGTACCACACGGGGTTTTTGTTCTCCTTTAGATGAGCAGACTTGTCGTGTTAGTTAGTGGATGATACCCAACATGCTTCAGTGCGTATCACGTCCGCCGCTCTGGCTTTCTGCGTGAGGGAGTGCTGGTCGCAGGCCTCACCGAGCGCATGCAACTGAAGGGGGCTTGCTTGTGGGTGTGTGTTGCACGTGTCGCGTTGCTGTGCTGTGGGCTTGTTAGGGCGCTCGAACAAGAGCAGTGCTTTGATCTGTCTGGTTACCCCATTCTCGAGTGTCATCGGCAGTAGAGAGTCACGACGAAGCGCTTTTGACATCTTCCTTTGGCGTTGTCGGTCGTTTTTGTATTGTCGTTGGTTACGTGCTCTCTCTTTCATGTTTCTCGACATGCCTGTAGCACGTAAAGCTACTGCTCGTGTGTGGCTCGGATCACTAATGCGCCTTGGCATGTGTGTCTTTTGTGCTGCACTCCTCTGAAGGCGCGACTCGTCGCCGACGCCACGTGAGTCTCTTGTGCTGCGCCTCCCTTCTCCCTGCTTCGTTCTTGCTTTATCGCCATTTTACCACCTCTCTCTGTATCTTTCTGACTTCTCTGTGTCTCCTCGTTCAGAACGGAGTCTTCTATTCTGCCTTTGCTGTACCTCAATGCTTGTGCCTCGGGAGCTCAGACCTGTGCGTCTGACTCTCTCTTCTCTCTCTTTCTTTCTTTCATGGTCTGGCATCAGTCCGGCTTATTCCCTCCGCCTCCCCTTTACTCCCTCGCTGGGGATGTGATGCTTCATGGCGGAGAGTGGGAGCTCGCTACACCTGTTGAAACCAAATCCAAACAATGAGAAGGACTCCCACGCACCGGCCGATGCCCACAGTGGCGGCACCTCCATCGCGGTGGGTCGAGGTGCTGTGGTGCCGATTGTCGCTCCAGGCTGCCTGAGCGGCACATCCACACACACAAACCAACACACGCCTCATGAACACTGCTGACTCCTGTCATCTGTCCTCTGTCTCTCTCTTTCTCTCTCATTCTTTTAGTCTGACGACGTTGCTCACACGATGCACACCGAACGGGAGCTACACTGCCACATGGGATGACACGCATAGCACGTGGAGTCCATGGTTCTACCGCGGTTCTGATGATCTTGCCTTGGTCGTTCCCTGTGGCTCCGAGGTGAAGTGTGCACTCGATGAGAGAGCCACCAGCCACCACCATGCATCCACTCTTCCCTCGAAGCCGTGTGCGGACGACTGGTGAACTGCACCGCTGCCGGTACCTCGCGATGGCTGGTTCGAGGAGGTGCCGCCACCTGATTAGTCTTGTTGGGCTCGCTGGTGCACCACCGCTGCCAACAGTCGATGCTCCTCCGAAGCTTGTCAATACGTGGCGTCGCAGCTGGAGGACTCGAGCTCGTATGCATGAGTTCAAGAATGGTGCAGTGCGCTCTCGGTGAGCATGCGAGGTTTTACTTGCATACTCGATCTGAAGAGTACGTGGTGTCCGTGCGCTTGTGTTTCAAGACTGCTCGCACGGCGCACTTCTCCTCCTGTTCTTGGGCGGGCAGGCGCTCCACTACGAAAACGGTGATCACAGAGACCGTTGATCTTGCTGTGCACATTTTTTTCTTTTTGTTTTGACAGCAGTCACGCGGCGTTGAGCCCACACTGGTGGTGAAGCTGCACTTGAGTCAATCACTGCTGTGCCACATTTCTTTGTCTCTGCACGTGTGTGTGCGTGTGTACATGTAAGGTTGATTCTGAGTGGTCCCCAGTGCCACCTGCCGCTTCTTCTACCTTCTTTCCCTTTCGCCCCTCTTGCATGGCTCCTCCTGCCGCTCTCTTTCTCGTTTCTTGGTTGCCAGCATGTGCCACACTGGCACACGTACCCAGTGAGAGCTGCTGAAGAAGACGCGTGAATGCGGGTTCAGCAGCGCGGCACCTGTGTTTCAGTGCTGCGACTTCACTTCTCTCTCCCTTCGGCCCCTTTCAGCTTTCCTGTCCAACACCTTTCATCAGAGGTGCTATTCTCTTCTTTTGGATTTGTGATGCTGCAGACTGCATCGCCATTCATGCTCATTCTCTTTTCTTCTCTCTTCTCTTTAGCTGAGCTCCTACTTTTTGTCTTCTGCTGACCCTTGTGGTGACCTCCAGCCGGCACACGCACCGTCACGCCAGCGTGCTGTTGCCACGCGCTACTCCATGATCATCTGCTTCAGAGCTTTTTCTCCAGACAGAAGGCGCGCCGAGTGCCGTTGATGCCGTATGATCCTCCTCCTCCTCGCTGTCGATGCTGGTTTCTTCCTTCCCACGTCTGTGTCGTGCGGCCCATGTGTAGAAAAACCAAAAAACACACCGGCTCACAGATGAATGGCGAAGGACACTGTTTGTTGTGTTGTCTGTTGAGTGCCACTTCTTCCCTCTCCACTCTGGGCTGGCGTGCTGCCTGGTGCTTGAGCCAGCTGACACACGCACGACTGTCCTGATGTGTGTATCTACGTGGATCGATCAGCTCATGTGCTCTCCTGATTTCCGTTTTCTTGTTTTGATATCACCACTTTCTGACTGATTCCCCCCTGAGCTGTTCCTCACGGTGTTCGCACTTTCTCCATTCAGGGTGACAGTGTTTTTTCTTCTACGTTTTCCAGAGCCTCCGCTAGGACACCCCCTCTCGCACTGTCGGTGTCAGCAAGTGCCACCAGAGATGGTGCTACCGAGGATGCATCCACAGTCCTTGATGCCGACACCACAGACTCGTATCAGGTGAGATATCCCACCTGCTAGCCTGCACATGCGTCCCACACACACATGGGGTTGCAGAGCGGGTGCCACTACGCCATGGACGGTGTGCAGACCGCTCTTCACCTGTCCTCGCCCCTCCACCCACCACGGTCGTACACGTGAATGCACGCGCCATACAGGACAACAGCCGCTGCAGGACATGGCATGTGCACCAGCTGCGGTGTTCTGTGTGCTCTCCTTTCAGTATGGGTGCCTCTGAGAACTGTCGGTCTGCGTGGTGAAGAGCGTGTGGCCGAGGAAGTTGCATCTCTCCCGCGGTGTTGTGCAGCTTCACCTGCCCCCTCCAGAGCGTGGGTACCACTAGCCGTGGGCACTGGCCACATGGTTGCACCCTCTATGCTGTACCACTGTGGAGTTGGGGTGTGTAGCACACAACTCTTTCAGGGCAGTGGAAAGGCTGCGCGTCGCTATGGACGAGCAGACTCGACTGAACCGCAGTACGGTGTCCTTCGTCATCTCCGTCGTGTTCTTTTGCCCTTGATACGACGAAGGTGCACCCTGACCATGTGCGTGCAAACTCCTGAGGGTGTACGGAGGCATCTGTTGGCTACCGTATCTCGGGTACTGGAAGTGGTGCGATGCTGTCCCCGATGTGGACACCCCGCCGTGGCACAGTCGCTGCAGGAGCTGTGTGTGTATGCTGGCAGCGAACTGGTGCTGAACCACCGGTGGGCCATCTGAGACGAGAGGCAACCCTCACGTGTGGATTGTTGTGACTGTGGACTGGCGTGTGCTTCACCGATGCGTCCTTGGATGGCTGGTGCACGGTGTGCTGCATCTGCGGAGGATGCGGTAGCGATTGCAGAGGGGCACGGCATGCTGGACGGACGACCTGGAGCACCAGATGGAAAGGCAGGGACAAAGCGTGGAAGCACGCACTGGAGCAGCAGCTGAGGGTAGTACCACCGACAGCCGCGTTGCACAAGTCAGGCAGCAGTGGATGTGTGTGCGAATGGAGAACCTCGACGAGGAGGCAGACCCGCTCCAGGCACGCACCTCTCTTCTCACATGCGGAGCCCTTTTTGTTGTGTGCTGCGCCGCTGATGCCATGACGCACACACGCATTGTGTGCGCCGAGCACCCACCGACTGCACGATGGAGCGCGTGTCTGGCACTTGTGACGGACCACTGTGCGACTGTGATGGCGCCGAGGCACCCTGAATGGCTTTCTGTGTGGGATCGGTGGGAAGATACGCGTTGACGCTGCTGTGCTGCATACATGTACGACCATTGTGTGTGCCTGTGTGAGTGGGTGTGTTTGGTGCACCTTGTGGGGTGAACGTGGTGTTCTGCTGCATGGAGGGTGTGCCCGTGTGTGTGCTGCGCCCCACTGGCGCATTGCTGTGTCGCTTCTTTTTGGTGGCTGCTGGCGCTGCTGGGTGTGTTGCTTGTGGTGCTGTGCGCGTTGTGGTGCTTTTTTTTGTGGTGCCCTTCCTGCGTCTGTTGTGGGTGTTCGCCGTGTGTGTGTGCGTGCGTGGGTGTGGTGGTGGTGTCTGTGGGCCGTGGTGTTGGGGCCGCGTGGCTGTGCAAGGGCCGTTGTGTTGGGTTAGGGTTAGGGTTAGGGTTAGGGTTAGGGTTAGGGTTAGGGTTAGGGTTAGGGTTAGGGTTAGGGTTAGGGTTAGGGTTAGGGTTAGGGTTAGGGTTAGGGTTAGGGTTAGGGTTAGGG
>JAECZO010000216.1:0-21407 GCA_019188245.1 Novymonas esmeraldas | reverse complement strand
CTGATGCTGATCTTTGCGGAGGCGCTGGGTCTGTACGGCCTGATCATTGCGCTGCTGATGAACAACACGGCCAACAAGGTGACTGAGGGCTGCCAGTAGACATAGCGCGGCGCGCGTGCACGGCGGCGCTAAGATGTGTCTGTGTGTGTGTGTGTGTGTGTGTGTCTGTGTGTGTCCTTTTGTCTTTGGTTGTGATGTGCCGTGGTGGCCGCGAGGTGAACGAGAGGACCGATCTGGTCTGCTCCAGCTGCGCAGCAGCGTCTGTCTTCGTCCGCTGTGCACACCCTCCATCAGCCTCTCCGCGTCTTCCCCGCCGCTGACAGCAGAGTATGATCAAGCTTGTCGTCGTCTGAGCAGAGACGGTAAGCGGACCGTCTCGAGGGGCAGGCGTCGGTAGGGGAGCTCGAGGGAGGCAGGGCGCTGACGACGAGGGTGATGAACGCGCGAATGTGGTGACTTCGTCTGAGCGCCGTCTCCGTCGTGTCATTTCATCATTCGGCTTCACAGCGGTGCTCACTGTGCTCTTCCTCTCACCCCACCGAACAGTGCACCACTTTTTTTTTCCGTTTTTCTTTTTTTTTTGTGTATCTGACTTGTAGGATTTATCGTACTCGCATCCCTCAGTCTGCGTGCGTGTCTGCGTGTCTGTCTCTGTGGGGTCGTCTCGCGCCGTCTCTCTCTCTCTCGTTGTCTACGTGTTTCCCCATGATAGTACACGGTCGGCCGTCGGGCGGGGTGCCAAGGCAGTGACCGCTGCATGTATCAACACGGTGGGGCGGCTGCGGTGTCGTTGGTCAGAGGCACAGGCGGTGGGTGTTGACGCGCCACCGTTGCATCTCTCCTGTGCGCTGAGGCATGACACCGGCTGACCTGATGTGAGTTTCACTCCGCGCTGCCGCTGACCTCCTTCGCAGACCCCCGCCTCACACACAGCTGTTCTGGTGTCAGTGTCTTTGTGGTCGCTGGTGCCCTGTGCATCTCTCCGCTTTTTTCACACGGCTCCAGCACCGCTTCACCATTTCCCTATTCTCACTTCTCTGCCTGTCTCTGCTCTTCCCGGCGTCTGTTGCACCGCGCGTTGTGGCGGTGGTCGCTCACAGTCACCCAAGTTCGGCTTCACCACTCGTTTCGCCGCTCTCACAACGCCTTCTCTGTGTGTGTGTCTCTCTCTCTTGCTCCGCAGCGCTTCCCCTCCTCACTCGTCCTCCTTCAGCAGAAGAAAAAAAAAAAAGTAACGCAAATGAAGTACCAGGTTGCCAGCGTCGTGGCTGCTGCCGCGCTGCTCGGTGGCGCGTCTGCCGTGTCGTGCGCCGACAAGTACCCGCAGTCGGCCGCCTTCTTCGGCTCGATGGGCTGCGCGTCTGCGCTGATCTTCGCCAACCTGGGCTCCGCCTACGGCACGGCCAAGTCCGGCGTCGGTGTTGCGCACCTGGGCATCCTGCACGCGGACCGCATCATGCGCGGTATCGTGCCGGTGGTCATGGCTGGTATTCTCGGCATCTACGGGCTGATCGTGTCCGTGATCATCAACAACAACATCAATGCGAAGGACAACTCGTACTCGTCGTTCGCCGGCTACCTGCACTTCGGCGCCGGCCTGGCTGCCGGCCTGTCGTCGCTCGCGGCGGGTCTGTCGATCGGCATTGCCGGCGACGCGTCCGCGCGCGCGTACGGCAAGCAGGAGAAGATCTTCGTGGCTATGATTCTGATGCTGATCTTTGCGGAGGCGCTGGGTCTGTACGGCCTGATCATTGCGCTGCTGATGAACAACACGGCCAACAAGGTGACTGAGGGCTGCCAGTAGACATAGCGCGGCGCGCGTGCACGGCGGCACTGTGGACAGAGGCGGCTGCGTCGGGGGGAGGGGACAAGCGGACGCGGCTACTTGCTCGTCGTCTGCAGGAGTGTCTGTATGTCCCTGTGTGTGTGTGCGTTGTGTGGTGCGTGTTGTGTGTGTGCTCGTGCTTTTTATCGTCCCCTCAATTCAGGTGTGTTGGCGTCAGCGGTGATGACGGTGGTGTGTGTGTGTGTGTGAGTGTGTGAGTGTAGGCAAGAGGGAAACAGAGAGGTGGACACAGGATGGAGAGGAGGGCAGCGTTCCCCCCCACTTCCCCCCGCTCTTCTCATTCCCTCTTCCTTCCTTCCTGCTCTCACACTCTCGATGCCGTCATTCCCACTCGCGGTGTGGGGTGTGGGTGGCGACACGCAGAGGAACGCGGTCGCTCGCACACGCGGTGCGCCTGTGTATGTCTGTCTGTATGTGTCTGTCTGTCTGTGTTTTGTTAGGAAGAGAATTAAGCAAGCGGAGAAGAAGAAGAAAAAGGAAAATGAATGAAAGCAAACGTTCACCGGACAAGAAGCGTGACTCAGCAGAGTGCGCGTCGCCATCGACTACCGCGACGCCGGCCCTCTTGCCCCCCTCCATCTGTTTGCGCATGCGCAGCGGTGTCTGCGTGTGTCTGAAAGAGAGAGGGCCAGCTCGTGCTGGTGTGTGCGTGTGGGTCTGTTGCCCCATACCAACTCGACCACACGCACGACAACATGCGATGGAGCGGTGCCGGCGTGGGGCAACACGCAACCATGTGCGTCTGCGTCTCTCTGGGTCTGTGGCGGTGTGCGTGTGTCTCCTTGGGGCGATAGAAACAAAGCAAACACAAGGGCGGTGCGGCGGACACGGACGGTCAGCGGCACAGCGGTGCTCGGCTGCAGTGCACCGACTTCCTGAGCAACGTCCTGACCGCACCGCGCTCACAGAAAAAGGAAGTACATCACAGCGGATGGGGGGCGTGACTGTGACTGCGCTCAAGCGTGATAGGCGAATGCTCACGTGTGTGATGCCGCGGTATCGGGCATGGAGGGAGGCACCCCCACACAGCCGACGCTGTCGTTTCTCCTTCGACGTCTCCTACCATCATCTGTGCACGTACCCCTTCGCTTCTCCTTCCAAGCAACAGCAACGAAAAAAAAAAGAAGGAAACGGTCGGCGTGCTGACGGCGCTGAGCACACCGCCTGCTCGAAGGGCTCCCCCCCCACCTATCATTCCCAGCATCGTTTTATCTTGCACCATCTCTCTACAGGGGTAGTCACGACAGCGCATTTTTTTTTTTGTTTTACGCCGTCTTCCGTCCCCTCCACACACATACGACGAAGATAGCGAACATAGCTCGCACGCGCGCGCGTGTATCTGTATCTCTGTGATTGTGTGCCTGCGGGCCGGTGTGCGAGCAGCCATGCTTCGAACGGTCTTGTACAAGAATGCCAGGCACCATGGTGGGAAGGCGGCGCCTCTTTTTCTTCTTCTCGGCATCGCGATGCTGTGCCTACTTCCCGTGCTGCACACCCGAAAGATCTACATCGACGAGAACGCGGTCGGCCACATGTACCCGGCTGCACACACCGGCCCGGTCGACGAGGTTCTCGATCCCACCGTGCGGTGGCCGCAGCGACTGGTACGGGGGCGGCGCTCGCCAGGGTCTGAGATCGTGGCTGTGTACGTGAACGCCGATTACCCCGCCTCCGTCTCGCTTGGCAACGCGCTCGTCGAGGTGATCCGGCGACGGCAGAGCCTCGCCTGCGACGTGCAGTTCTACTTTGTGCACAGCGGCGAGGAGTGGCCAGTGCCGCAGGCGTACACCCGTGCCGCGCTGGTGCTGAACTTTTCCTCGTTGTCGAACCGCCACATCTGCATCGACACCCTCGGCGGCAACGGCATCCAGTCCAACCAGGACTACCCCAACCTTGTCGCTCAGTTCGCCACGTCCCGCTCCTTCGTGCCGAGCTATCTCTGCCAGCAGCCACGCCGCTCACCCGACGAGCCCCGCGCTGGGTTTTGGCACTACTGGACGTACCTTGAGACCGCGGTACAGCTTCCGATGGTGCCGCAGCCGTGGCATGCCCTCCCCGCTCACAGCATCAACACCGTCGCCCTCTCCACCGACGAGCTGCCCGGCGCGCCGACGGCCACGGCGAGTGCGGAGGTGCGAACCGGCTTTGTCGAGCTGGTACTTCACGTCATCGTGTCCCTCAACGGCCTCGAGGAGAAGTTCCACCACTCCAGCTTTGTGTGGCTTCCCATCAGCCCGTGGCGCTACGTCGAGTACGACCACGCGCAGTTCGCCATCATGGCATTCGTCGCCTCCATGTTCTCCACCGCCTATGCAGAGTATCAGCGCTGCAGCAGCGTCGTCACCCCACTCTTCGTCGCGCTGCTGCTCACACCCGTCGCAGCGGCCGCTGTGTTCCAGGCGGCGGGGTGGGGCGCGGTGGTGGCGGCATCAGCCGCCTTCGCGGTTCTGTTCCGCGTCGCCATGCCGCGTACCCCGAGCTTTGTGTGGCTCACGTTCAACGCCATCGCGCTGTGCCTGCTCATCATCCTGCAGCCGGCGTGCGGCTTGCTGGCCGGGGCTGCCGCCGCTGTTCAGGTGTCCTTCGTCCACCCCGTTCTCCAGAGCCGACTCGTGATGGCTGTCGGCGCGGCGGTTGCGTGGGCCGTCGTGTACTACTTCATGTACCACCTCGCCATGCCGTTGTTCGGGGCGGCCGGCATCAGTGAGTTGTTCGTGAGCTGTGTCATCTACCCCAACGCTGTCTGGATCAGCAGCCGGTTTCTGCGCCTTCTCTGGTGACTGCCACACCTGCCGTCCCCTCCTCAGCTGCTCTGCACGCATGGTGTCACCGAGAGAGGTGGTCCACAGGCCCAGCTGTCTCCTCCGCGCTCCTCCCCCTCTCTGCTGCCGAACGAGGCGCCCCTGGCGGCAGCCACTGGCGGCAGCCACCCTTCATCCCTCCATCCCGCCCCGTTCACCGGAGCTCCACACCGAGCACGTGTCAGTCCTACACGCACTCTCTCACGAAAAAAAAAAAAAAAGAGACAGGCGTCACACCGGCTGTCCGTGGCCTCCGCAGAGCCTCTCTCCCCCCCTTTTTTTTTCTATTTGGACGACGTCTGTGCCGCTCCCCTCTCTCTCTCTTCGCTCCTCCCGCCACGCTCCCATTGTGCGGCCCTCGACGTGCTTTCTCATCCCACTACTCTCTCCCCCTCTCTCTCTGCCGCCTTCCTCCCTCTCCCTCTCTTTCCGCACGCACCGCTCCCACACGTACCCGTACCGGCATGCGCATCCACAAACACTGCAGGTCCACGACGAAGCAAGATGGCGAAGCGTACGGCGAAGATGGGCGTCATGGGGCGCTACGGCACCCGCTACGGCGCGAACCTCCGCAAGCGTGCGAAGAAGCTTGAGGTGTCCCAGCACGCCAAGCACTTCTCCCCCTTCTGCGGCAAGTTCTCCTTCCGCCGCAAGGCCGTCGGCATCTGGCACTGCGAGACCACCGGCAAGACCGTCGCTGGTGGCGCCTACACCCTGAGCACCCCGAACAACAGCACCGTCCGCTCGACCGTCCGCCGCCTGCGCGAGCTCGCCAAGATTTAAGATGACTCGTCCACCGATGTCCCGTCGTGTGCCTCGCGTTCCGTCCTTTTCTTTCTTGACACACTCTCATCTCTCATTTCTCCACTCAGTCACCACCCAACCCCCCCCAACCCCCCCCCCCCTCACGCCGACCTCCTCACGACCACCCCGCGCGTGAGAGCCCTCGCGCATGGCGACGGCACGAGGAAGTCGCCGTCTCTGTCTTGCTCGTCCTCCCGAACACATGCGCCGCCCTTGACGGAGAGGGCATGCCCCCGAGGGGGTGCACCGCTGATTGTACAACGCGCTCTCCCACTCGTGCCATCCTCATCCACCACTGCACCCGCCCGCTCCTCTCTGTCTCTCTCCTTCTGCTGTCCACCGCACCAACCCCGATGCTGCCGTGCGCGGATGCTACGTCAAAGAAAAAACAAACAAACAAACAAACACCGGCACACCGTCGCTTACGTCCCGCGAATCTCCGGCCCACCCCTGGATCTCGTCCCTCAGCTTCTCCGCATCTCTTTCTCTCGGTGTAGGTGTGTTCTTGTGTTGGCTGGTAGTCGTGCCTGCCTCGTCTCGCCGTCGCCGTCGCCGTCGCCGTCGCCGTCGCCGTCGCCGCTCTCTCCCCCGCCCTCTACGGCACACTGCACCTCCACATTCTCGTGCACGCCTGCCTTGGCACCCCCGCTGCGCCAGTGATGTTCACCTCCAAGTCCGAGTATGACCGCGGCGTCAACACCTTCAGTCCTGAGGGGCGTATCTTTCAGATCGAGTATGCCGTCGAGGCCATCAAGCTAGGCAGCACCAGCTTGGGCATTCGCACCCCTGAAGGCGTCGTGCTGGCTGCGGAGAAGCGCGTGCCGTCCAAGCTGGTGGTGCCGTCCAGCATGAACAAGATCATGGAGGTGGACAGCCACATCGCTGCTGTCATGAGCGGCATGGTCGCCGACGCGCGCATTCTTGTCGAGCACGCCCGCGTGGAGTCGCAGAACCACCGCTTCACCTACAACGAGCCCATGTGCGTGGAGTCGTGCACACTGGCGACGTGTGACCTGTCCATCCAGTTCGGCGAGAGCGGCGGCAAGCGCAAGCTCATGTCGCGCCCGTTCGGCGTGTCGCTGCTCATCGCCGGCGTCGACGAGAAGGGTCCGCAGTTGTGGCAGACAGACCCGAGCGGCACCTACACGCGCTACGATGCCCAGGCGATCGGCGGCGGCGCCGAGGCGGCGCAGAACGTCTTCACGGAGCGCTACCACCGCAACATGACGCTGGAGGAGGGTGAGACGCTGGCGGTGGACATCCTCAAGCAGGTGATGGAGGACCAGTTGTCGCCGGAGAACATAGAGGTGGCGGTGGTGCGCGCCGACGATGGCAAGCTGCGCATGTACACCCCGACGCAGATCAAGGCCATCATGAGCCGCCTCCCCGAGTAGTAGAGGCGGAGAGAAGGTGTGTGTGTGTGTGTGTGTGTCTGCCGAGTAGCGCGGGGCAGGTAGCCTGTGTCTTCGCGGGCCCGCTTATCTCTGGCGAGGACCAGCGGAGGAGCGGCCCTGTCACTGCCAGCAGCATGGTCACGACCTCGACCCCTCCCACGACCCGCCTCTCCTGCTACTGCACCTCACTTGATGTCCTCTTTTTATTCTTGACTGGCGTTCCTGCGTGTGTGTGTATGTGTGTGTGGGTGTGTGTGTGTGTGTGTGTGTGTGTGCCTGCGTGTGCGTCCTGGTGGATGTGTTTGCCGCCTGACCCTCTCCCCTCCTTCCGTTTCTTCCTCGTCGGCCTCATCTCTCGTGTCTGTTTCCGAAGATCTTCATGATGTGTATCCCTCCGCCCTCTTGCCTCCCCCTCTCCTCAGCGCGAAACAGATTGTATGCACACGCGTGCATCTCTCTTTCTCTCCGTATGTGCGTGTGTGTGTGCATGTGTGAGGCGAGACACCTGGTTGGAGTCACCCCTTGGCCACGTTGTCCCTCGCTCTCTCTCGCGTGCGTACACGATCCCACACGGTCTGTCCCGTGCTCGTTGGACAGAAGCGGCAACGGTGCAGTCTATAGAAGAAACGGAGAGGGGAGGTGTGTATGTGTGTGTGCATGTGTGTGTGTGTGTGTGTGCATGTGCAACCCAAGAGTCTGAAAAAAAAAAAACGCGTGAGAGGAACAGGGCTCTCCAGAGATACACAACGGCGTGCTTCACCAAGTGGTACGCCTGCAGCTCCGGCGTCGTGACTGTGCGTACCACCGTGTGTTGGGACCGAGCAGAGCCTGCGCCGCGGCACCACGGTTGCAGTGCAAGCGTCTCACGGTCAGTTGCTGGTGTGGACTCCCTCGCCGGGCCCGTGGTCCGAGAGACTGGCGGAACTGCGCGGCTTTTCTTGCGTCTCGTCACGTCCCCTGCCACTCCGCCATCGTCTCCGCCTTTTTGTCTTCCCCCCCCTTCTTCTTCCGTGTCTCGCCTAATCTCCCTGTTGCTGCGCTGGCCCTGCCCCCTGCAGCTCGCCACCGCTGTGCGTAGTTCCGCCATCCTTCTCAGCTGTTGCCCCCCCCCCCCCCACTCACACACTCCCCCCTCGCGCACTCATCAGCGTTTCCACCGGCACCGACATACCCCCCTTTCGACTGTGCGTCGCTGCATCAGCGGCTACCGCCTCGCAGCCCGTCCTTGCAGTCTTGTAGCGCGTCACACAGTCTCTTTTCATCGCCCGTCACACGAGAGGCACACATTCTCTGTGCAGCGGGTTGAGTGCTGAGGGCGCACAGCTGCACCGTCGCTGGCGTCACGACACGGGGCACGATGGCCGCCACCACCCCGGCACCGCTGGCAGAGGCGCCGCCGCTGGCAGAGTCGCCGCCGCTGACGGAGTCGCCACCTGTGCCCGAGCAGCAGCCGTCGGCGGCGGACATGGAGGCAGACGACACCGCTCAGTCCGCCGTCCGCTTCTTGCGTGACCCCCGCGTGCAGCGCTCGCCAATCGACTCGCAGATCCGCTTCCTCAAGGGCAAGGGGGTGTCTGAGGCGCAGATACGGTACGCATTCGCCAAGGTCGGCCGGGCCGTCACAGCAGAGAAGATCGCGTCCGTGCGCGCTCCCGTGACGAACGCGGCGCCGGCAGGGGTGGCGAACCCCCTCTCGACGCAGCTCAAGTCGGCGAGGCAGAGCACGCACCCCGCGGCGGCCGCCGCAGCCGCCGCGGGCCCGCAGTACACGCACACCCTCTTCCCTCACTCCCCCCCACCCCCGCCGGACGATCCGCCGGCGAAGGCTGTGGACTGGCGCGACCTTGTCATCGGCGCCGGTGCCGCAGTGCTCGCCGGGGTCGCCGGCTACAAACTGTTCCACCGCTATTCCCCCTACGAGTTCCGGCGCAAGTCGGAGAAGAAGGAGCGGCTGTACCGTGGCTCCTACCCGCGTCACCGCTCCGCGCACAACGGCTCGTCAGACAGCGAGGCGGATGTGCTGTCGTCGCCGCAGCGCCGGCGGGTGCCGCCACTCCCGCCGCCGCCGCCGTCAGCGGCTGCCGCGCCCGAGCCCATCGTGACGGCGACTCCGCCCGGGGACGCGGCGGAGGAGGTGAAGCGGTTGCAGACGGAGCTGAGCGAGACGAAGGAGGCGCTGGCGAGTGAGCGGAAGCGGTGTGCCGACGTCGCCATGAACGCGGCGCGGACGCGCGCGGGGAAGGAGCAGCTCAGCAGAGCCAACGACCGTCTCGTGCAGCAGATGGACGAGCTGAAGAAGAGCGTGGAGAAGCTGGAGGAGGAGAAGAAGAGCGCTCTCGCTGGCGGGGCGACGGCGCAGGCGGCGACGGAGGAGACCACCACCACCTCCGCTGCTCCTGCTACGCCGCCGTCCACATACTATCCATCGGTGACGCAGGAGGGCGAGCAGGCGCGCCAGCCCCCTGCAGCACCGTTCGCCGCACCTGTCTCACCGGCTGCTCCGGTGCCTCTCACAGAGGCTGTCGTCCCCGCTCTTCCCGCGGCGGTGGACTCGACCGCGCCGCCACCGCCCCCGCCACCGCCCCCGCCCGCCGCCGCTGAACCACCGATCGTCGGTGTCGACGTCGCGGAGTCGATGGGCTGAGCCCACACGGCCGCCACTTCATCACCGCCGCTGACGTGGCCACGGCGAGGCGGACGCTTCATCGGCTGACCGTGTCGCTCCACGCTGCAGTCGAAACACACAGACACACACTCACACACACATACACACACACATATGCATGCGCACACACCGCTCTCTTCCAGCACGACTACTGTTGGAGAGACGATCAGGGGTGAGGCACGGCAGGGCAAGGCAGGGCAGGGAGGGGGAGGGGGAGGGGTAACGTCATGCGTTCATAGCGAAGGGGAGAAGACGGCGTGTGTCTCCCTCGCTCTCCGTGTCGAAGAGGTCCGGCACTGCGACGTAACAGCCTCGCTGGCGCTCTGCGAAGAGGTCCATCACAGGCCAATCCGAATCAAAAAAAAAAAAAACAACAACAACAGAACAACACAGCAGCCAGAAAACAACTTAGCGAAGCGAGATTTGTGTTTCTGCGGCGGCACCCCTCCCTCCCTCCCTCCCTCCCTCCCTCCCTCCCTTCCTGCCTCAGCGCGCCACGCCGCCGTCCGGCGCACCTCCTTCGTCTCTTCGCCGTCCGTGAGGCGGCGAGGAAGAGGTGGTGACACCACGACGGTGGGGTGGGCACCGATGCGCGTGCAGATGACAGTAGCTCGCTGTGTGCATGTACACGTGTGTGTGCGTGTATTTCTGCGTGCTCCCTCTCCCACCCTCCCCCTCACCACGTCTCTGCCACCATCCTTCTTCTCTCCTTCGCCCCACTGACTGCATGGTGCGGGGGGGGGGGGGGGGAGGGACGGTGTCAGCCGCGTCCACCCGCTGTACCACACACCAGCGAGCCAGCACTTCCGTGCCCACTCTCACACCACGCCCCCGTCTCGACTTCTTCGCTGATGGAACCAACCGTGGATGTGGCGCCACCTCCGCCCGAGGGAGAGGCGCCGCTCGCGACCGCCATCAAGCGCTTTGCGATGCTCGACTCCTTCTCCTCCTCCGACGGTGACGGCGCCGCGTTCCCGACCAACCGCCTTCGCTTTGGCGCAGGCGGGCAGGCCGACTTGTCCGGTCTGCTCGATGACAGCATGGATCTCCGCAACTCACCTCCCTACGCGGGATCGCCAGCGCGTCTCGCGCTGGCAAAGGGTGCAGAGGCGCCGCTGCCTGCCAGCACAGTGGAGCACAGCTCGGACTGGCCGATAGACAGCACCGCTGCTGATGCGCCGCTCACCCACCAGGAGCTCGGGCCGCTGCGCTTTCCCGCGGCGGACAGGAGCGCCGGGGTGGCCCAGCGCCACGTCTCGCGCTCGTCGTCGTCGTCCTCGTCCAGCACCTCAGCGTCCGCTGCCTCCGCACCGCGTAAGCAGCGCGGCGCCGCCACTGCCGAGTCCCCCGCGAGTGCTCCTCAAGGCAGGCCGGAGCAGCAGCCACTCCTCCCAGCGCCGACAGCGGTGGCGGTGGCGCCGGCACCCGATACTCCACGGCAGGTTGCGGCGGCGACGACGACCGGCACGCCGGCACCGCGGCAGCCACGACAGACACGCACCCGAATCGCTGCCACAGCGTCGCCTCTCGTGGTCGGCGCCGCGGCAACGCCGCTGCAGGCGATCGTGCCCGATGCTCAGCCGGCCGCCGTCGCCGCCACCTCTGCCGCCCCAGTGCGATCCTCCGCCTCGCGCTCCGCGACACGACAACGGCCAGGCGGCGCGCCGAGCAGAGTTGCCTCAGCGGGGACGCGCCCCTCACCTGCTTCGCCGGCGCCTCTCTCCACACCATCACTGCCGCAGGACGTGGGTCGCGAGCCGCGGAGCCCCACGTCTGGTCGGGCCTACACGACTGTTCCACAGTGGACGCGGCACATGAAGAAGAAGGACGGCGTCTACGTGGAGCGCGCGCGTGTGGCCAACCCTACGGCGATGTACGACCGGGGCGTCACGGGGCTCTGGAGGGCGTCTGCCAAGCGTGAGGCGATGCGCGCCAAGCTGGCGGAGGCCGCGCTGGCTGAGGCCACCTTTCACCCCTCCATCTCACCCCGTGCCAGCGCGCTCAAGCGCGGCTCTGACGCCGGCCACGACGCCGCCGCGCAGCTGCGCTATCGTCTCCAGCTGCTGGAGCTGCCGGACGAGCTCGCGACCGCGACACACCGCCACAGTCCCCGACTGTCGCACGCGTCCGAGATGATCGTGCGTGCCTGCCGCGAGCGCGGCGGCGGAGTGGCGCTGCCACCCGGCGAACGGCTCTACCGCGACTCTGTGTACCGACGGATGGCAATCGAGGCGGCGCGGCCAACAGCGCCCCCGCCGGCGGTGGTGCGCAGCAGAGACGCGATCGAGGCGCACATCGCCGGACTCTACTCCTTCGAGCGGCAGCGGCAGTGCGCCATCGCCGCAGCCCGCGAGGCGCCGCCGTCGCTCTCCGCAGAGGCGCAGCGCCGCGTGTACGTGGACCCTCAAGCGCTCGTGGAGCGCCTGACGAAGGAGGCGCCGCCGTCGCCGCGCCTCGCCGCGGTTGCCCAGCTTGAGAGAGACCAGTGCCCCTTCCAGCCGCGCACAAATGCCGGCGCCGCTGAGATGCGGCACCAGGCGCGCCTGCGAGGGCTCCACCGGTGGGTGCGCCACTTCTGCGGTGCGGACGTGCTTGTGGTGCCTGTGCTGCTCGCCTACCGCGGCCCAGCCGCGGACGAGGCGGCGGCGCTCTTGACGCTGCTGCAGCACCACAGCCCGTCCACGATGGAGTGGGGCGTGGACGACCTCGCCGGTGCTGTCGCGGCGCGGGCAGGTGCGGGCTCGCTTGTCGCGGAGCTGTGGCGCCGCCGGCCACCCGGCGACGAGGCGTCTCGGCAGAACGGCGATCTTCTGTTTCGACCGACCGTGAACCCCAAGAGTGCCGCCATTGTTGACGACATGGAGGCGGAGCAGCGGTGCGGCCCCACGCACGACCGCCTCTTCCTCGGCGCCAAGGCGAGGCAGCTCTCGCAGCGGCAGCACGAGCTGGAGGAGGAGCAGGCCGCCCTCGAAGAGGGGCAGCGCGAGTTGCTGAGGCGGCGGCAGTCGCAGGCGTTGTGGCGCGCGCGGGAGGCGCAGCGGCTCGCGGCGTACCGGGCGGAGAGAGAGACGGAGCGCCGTGACAGTGCCGCTGCTGCCGAGGCGTTGCAAAGGCGCCAGGCGACGCCGTCTCGCCGACTCCTGCTGCGCTCCGTCTCGCCGCCGCAGGAAACAGTTGTCGGTAGGGTGAACGCGGCACCCTCACCGGCGCCGCGGCCGCGTCCGGTCCACGTCGCCTCAGCTTCCTCTACGTCGCGCTCCCCCGCACCGGTGACGCCGCCGATGGCGCCCTCGCCGCTCGCGCCTGTATGCATCAGCGGTTGTGACGGCGGCAGCGGCTGCAGTCGCACCTCAGCAGCGCCGCGTGCGGTTGCGAGCGCCACAACGACTGACTCGGTGGAGCGGCACGCGCCGGTCATGCACGCCCGCACCACGACGGCTCCGCTGGAATCGGGCGCGCCTGCGATGGACGCGGCTGCCGAGGCGCTGCGCCAGCTCCTGGCGGCCCCGACGCACGACCGGACGGCGGCGTCGGGGGCACCCACCGCCCCACCGCCGCCGCCGTTGTCGTCGTCGTCTGTTCCAGCGTCCACCTGCTTTGCTCCCTGTGACTTGAACCGACCGCGCGCCAGCAGCGGCCAACCACGCTCGTGCTCGCGACCCCTCGACGTGGTGCTCGAGTGCGCCGAGCTGCGCGACCCACGCACGCTTCCCTCCAGCGAGCGCGAGCGGCTGGCGCGTGCTCAGAAGCGCCAGCTGAGAGAGCTGGGCCGACTCTTGTACAACCGACATAGATCTAGAGTAGATGTGGCAGCGACGGAGGGAACGTGACGCTGCACGCCTGTGTGTGTGTGTGTGTGTGTGTGTGTGTGTGTGTGTCACAGTGGGTGGAAGCGCTACCTTGGCACACGGCGTTCGCACGACCTGCTGCATCTCAGGGAGCCGCGCTGTTCTCGCTGTCGCTCGCGCGGACGTCCTGCATCCACAGACCTGGATCATATTGCTGCTGCCGCTACTGAGCGCGGTGTTCAGGAGAGTCGACCAACCCAAATCAAACAGCAGAAGTGTGTGGGGCTTTCCCCCCCGCGGCTACGTCGCTCCTGCCTCCACAAACACGAATGTGCTCTCCTCGCACGCACACACACGCACGTACTCCCTCTCTTCTCTCTTCTCTCTTCTCTCTTCTCTCTCGTGAACGCACTCTCGTGTACTCTGTGCCAATGGCGCACATGCCTGATCGACTCCCCTCGCGACTTCGCTCTTCTTCGCCGCAACGGCATGGTGACGATGAGAGGAGAAGTCAAGGAACGCTCGCACGCGCAACCCCGACTGCCACACTCCTCCCATTTCTTCATCCTCCGTCGACGACAGTCAGTCGGTGCCGGAGTGCGTCTGTCCGCGTGAGGGAGAGAGAGGATGTCAGGCACGTATGACATGATCGTGTCGCGTATCGAAGAGGCACTGCAGCCGGCAGAGCTGGAGGTGACCGTCGTCAGCGCAGATGAGGCCAAGTACAACGTTCGCATCGTATCCGCGGCGTTCACCGGCGTGCCGCTGATACAGCGCCATCGCATGGTGAACGGCCTCTTCGACGCCGAGCTGCGGTCCGGCGCAATTCACGCCTTGACCATCTCCGCGAAGCCTCCGCCGTCCTAGAGAGGAGGAAGAAAATTGCCGTGTGGATGATGGCTGCGGTGGCGGTGTAGGGGACGGCTGTGAGAGAGTGCTTCCATGTGCTCTGTACCACTACTGCACCCCGCGGTCGCGGCGAGAGCCGCATTGCTTTCATCGAGCCCCACTGCACAGGCAGAGGCGGAGGACAAGGTGATCGACACTGTCGGCGATCAACACACACGCACACGTCGCCTTCTGCAGCCCAGTACGTTGTACCACAGCCGGAGAGAGAGAGAGAGCGGCGGCTAGGAGGAGCGGTGTGTGTGTGTGTGTGTGGTGGTCTGCGCTGTGTGTGTCTTGGCTCTGCCACCTTGTGTCCGCAGCGCATCTCCTCCTTGCTCAATCGCTCCTCTTCACTCATGCCGTCCCGCACGTCGGTATGCATGTCTCCCAAGCCCCTCGCACCCTCACGCGGACGCAGCCCTCCGATTGCTCCCCTCCCCTCCCGCCTCTTCTCGCTCCTACATACATGCTCATGCACACACGGGCACACACACTCGTACGCAGACGGACTCCATAGAGGTGTGTTCTTCTGCTCAGTCACGCCGCCGGCAGGGTGTGTTGGCGAGGCGGTTCTCCCTCCTAGTCCCCCGTTCTCTCGCTCTCTCGCTCTCCAGCGCGTGCCCGGTGAGGAACGCTGCCGCCATCGCTCCACATTCTCCTCAACTCCCCTCCCCCGTCTCTCTCGCTCGCTACCACGTGTGTGTGTGTGTGTGTGTGTGTGTGTGTGGTATCGCACACAGCGGCGATGCCGAAGCGACGGCGCAGCGCTGACGTGGCGGCAGGCGGAGTGGAGGCGTCCGCGGAGTCTGGCCGAAAATTCGACGTGTACATACGCGGATGGATGGCAGAGGCGCACGGCCAACCCCCACCACGGCCATCGTCGCTTCCAGCTCTCACACCGCTGCCGACGCTCGTCGTGCGAGCTGACAGCTCCACCGCACCAGCGACATCGCCAGCGGCTCCGGTGAGCCCTGGCTGCGATGTCTCGTACATCCAGCTGCAGACGCTTGCGCGTCCCGCCACGGCAGCCACCGGCACGGCTGTGGTGTACGACACATCCATGCTCGACCACGTGTCCCCTGACAACAGCGACTACGAGCGCCCGGCGCGGTTGCAGAGCACGCTGGACCACCTCGCCGCCGTTGGCCTCCTTGCCTGCTGTCAGCGCATACCGGCGCGTGTCGCGACAACCCGTGAGCTGCGCCGCGTGCACACAAGAGCGCTTGTGGAGAGCATCGACCAACTAGACTTCTTCATGGGCATACGAGACGGACGGGGGGCTGCCATCGGGCAGGACCTCTTCGCCTGCGAGCACACGTCCCGTGCAGCGCGCATGGCGGCTGGGTGCGTCACCGAGGCTGCCACGGCGGTGCTCAGCGGCGCAGTGGCGAATGCGTTCGCGCTTGTTCGTCCTCCCGGCCACCACGCCAGCTGCGACAGCTCCGCTGGCTTTTGCCTCTACAACAACGTCGCCGTGGCGGCCCGTGCCGCCCAGGCGGCGCTCACGGCCGCTGCTGCGACAACGGCGCTCGACGCGGCCGATGCGGTGCAGCGGCCGCGCATCCTCATCTTGGACTGGGACGTCCACCACGGGGATGGGACGGAGAGCATCTTCTACGACGACCCGTCGGTTCTGGTCATCTCGCTCCACCAGTACGGCAACGGCCGGGGCCACGTGATGCGCAAGACTCCCTCCGCCATGGCCACGCACTCTCCTGGGGAGAAGGCGGCCATCACCGCCGACGACTTGGAGGCGCTCCTCGCCGTGGACCCCACCACACCGCCGCCACCGCCGCCGCCGCCACTGGAGACGATGCAGGACGCCGTGGTGTTGGCAGCGCCGCCTGCGTCGACGGCCGGCCGCCGCGTGCGCGCTGCGGTGGACTACGAAAAGCTCGCCGCTCAGCTGGAGGACGAGGACGACGCCGACGTCGCCGCCCTCTTCGGCGTGGACATCAACGCAGAATCGTCATCGAGCGTCTCTGTCTCCTCGTCTGCCTCGTCCACCACCTCGGGCAGCGTCGGTGCCGCCGGCAGCGGCGCCCGTCCCGTTCACTACGCCGGGGACACGGCCGGTCTCTCCTTCGATGAGACACCGGGGCGGCGGTGCGACGGCGGTGGGGCAGAGGAGGAGCGGGAGGAGAGCGACGCGTTCTACCCCGGCACCGGCCACCTCAGCCGCGTTGGCGGCGACGCGGCAGCTGCGGCGCGCGGACGCAACATCAACATCCCATGGCCGGCGCACGGCATGGGCGATCTCGAGTACCTGCTTCTGCTGCAGCAGATCGTGCTCCCCGCAGCGGGCGAGTTCAAGCCAGATCTGGTGCTGATCAGTGCAGGCTTCGACAGTGCGAGCGGCGACCTCCTCGGCTCCATGCGACTCTCACCATCTGGGTTCTACATGATGACGCGACTTGTCGCGCAGAGCTTTCCACGTCTTGTGGTGGCATTGGAGGGTGGCTACAACGTGCGAAACGTTGCTCTCTGCTCCGAGGCGGTGATGCGCGCGCTGCTCGAGTGTGGCGGCTCCGCGGCCGCAGCGCTGCCAGACAGTCGCATGCTCTGGTGCCAAGCCTCGCGGCTCGTCGACGACATCAAGAAGATGCACGCACCGTTCTGGGACTGCTTCTCCACCGCACCGTAGCTGCTCCGCGCCGTGGAGTTGCTGTCCGAGAGCGGCCGATGACGAGCGCGCACGCCGTACCTTGAGAGGTCTGTGTGTGTGTGTGTGTGTCTGTGCATGTGTGTTTCTGTGGCGCTCAGCCGCTGTCTGGATGGAGTACTTCTGGTGCGTGAACGGTGACCGAGCCCCCACACCAGCTGATCTCTCGCGATCCGGTCCGACCCGAGCCTCTGATCGACGTCGGTACGCACATGTAGACGGGCGGACTCTCCTCCCTCCACTGTCTCCGGGGTGGTGTCCTTTCACGTGCGAGCGGATGCAGTTGCGGAGTCGCAGCCGCTGCTACTCGCACCTCTCCTCTCCCCTTGATGAGGGTTCACCTTCTCCGTTCTACTCTCTGCCTCCGCGTCCGCTGTTGACTGTTAGCGAGGGAGAAGCTTGTGGCTGCTTGTGTCCGGTGCATGACGTGGGAGCCTCTGCTGGGTGGTGCATGTGAGACGCAGCAGCGAGTGCAGTCTCTTTCAACAGCCACCGGGAGGGGCATCGGCGTCGTGGGGTCGGAATGCCACCACCTCCCCCACAGAGAGGATGGAGACGTCAACTTCAACTTCTGGCGTGCATGCAGCAATGTCAGTGAGATATCCCCCCCGTCCTCTCTTCTCTCCTTTTCGCCACCATGACTTCATGTGCCACTGCTCGTGGAGTAAGGCGCACACTCCAGTTCCTCCGTTGCTGCTCCCACTCGCCATTCAACTCCCCCCCATCGTCACTCCTTGACTCCACTATCCTCCCCTCGAGAAAATATCCGCGTGCTGCCTCTCACTCACCCATCTGCCACGCTGTCCCTCACGAATCACGTGCCCGCACCGCTCACTTGTCCTCTCTGCTGCAGCTTGCTTTGCCTCCCAACACACACACACACGAACTGTGCGTACACGTCTCTTGTTGCTCTCTGCATCGAATCATGGACGCTGCGCTGCGACACATCGAGGCGCTGAGCCGATGGCACCTCCCACCGAGAGAGGAGAAGTACCGGCCCGTCGAGGAGCGGCAGAGGATACTGGCACTCATGGAGGGGACGGTGCTGGCACAGGTGCTCACCTTCATGAAACCACGATGTTGCCTCGCCATGCATGCCGTGTCACCGGCCGCGCGAGTGTACGCTGAGCTATCGCAGCCCTCACGTGACGGTGCTCCGTACGAGATGTGCCTCGGTGACAGACTTATCCAAAAAGTGGCTGGTGTACTTGTGTATACTGCTGCAGCGCAGTGCCTCCGTCACCTTCTCTGGTGGCTCGAGAAGTGCCAGCTGCCGTTGTGCGTGTGTGACACAGAAACGTGGAAGTTCCTGCGTGCCCACGCACCCGCTCTCCTGCGGATGATGCGTGAATTGAAGGTGGAAACTGCCTATAGGCAGCTCGAGGTCGATGCGGCAGAAATTGTGCAACTCGAGGAGCTGCGCATACTGGGTGATGCTGCCTTCGTTATTCGTCGAGTGACGCCGCCGCAGATGACACGTCTACACTCACTCGCAGTGGTCAACTGCACCGCCGAGGTAGCCGACTTTGTTGTTGACCTGCCAAGTCTCACGGAGCTGTCAATTTACAACCGTGGCTCGACCGCGGTGAGCATGAGAGAGCCTGCCTGCGCAGCCCAGTTGCTGAGGCTCTCCATCTCGAACCCCACGATGGACACCCTCACATGGATCGAGCGATGCACCTCGGTCACCCACCTGGGTCTGCGGAAGTGCACCTTCGAGATCAACCTCCGACTTCTCAGTGAGGTGCCACATCTGACTACCCTCGAGATCAGCGAGAGCGATGTGCACCACCTCCACGGGCTGCAGCACTGCTTGGGACTGAGGAAGATCGATGTCACACGCTGCTCTCGGTTGGCGAGTCTCGAGGCGCTCGCTGGCGCACCGCAGCTGCAGTCCATCGATGCGTCCTGGAGTGGCGTACAAACGATAGGTGAGCTGCACCGCTGTCCACACCTCACCACTGTCACTTTCAGGTCCTGTGAGCACTTGGGGAGTCTCGAGGGGCTCGCTGGTGCACCACAGTTGCAGTCCATCAATGCATCTGGCAGCCGTATGCAGACGATTGGCGAGCTGCACCGTTGTCTACGCCTCGTCAGGGTCGACTTCAGCTTCTGCAACAACTTGGCGAGTCTCGAGGCGCTCTCTGGTGCACCACAGTTGCAGTACGTCGACGCGTCCGGCAGCTTTGTTCGCACAATCAGCGAGCTGCACCGCTGTCCACGGCTCACCACCGTCACCTTCACACGCTGTCACATGCTGAGGAGTCTCGAGGGACTTGCTGGTGCACCACAGCTGCAGCACGTCCATGCGTCCGACAGCGCTGTCAGCGCAATTGGCGAGTTGCACTGCTGTCCTAACCTTGTCACAGTCAACTTTCAATCCTGCGAGCACTTGAGGAGTTTCGAGGGGCTTGCTGGTGCACCGCGACTGCAGTCGATCGATGCATCTGGCAGCGGTGTGGAGACGACAAGAGAGCTGAGTCACTGTACACGCCTCAGCAGCGTCAACTTCAGATCCTGTAGACACTTGCGGACTTTAGACGGGCTCGCTGGTGCACCGCAGCTGCAGTCGATCGACGCATCTGGCAGCGATGTGGAGACGACAGGCAAGCTGGGTCACTGTCCTCATCTGACCAGGGTCAACTTCAGCTACTGTACACACTTGAGGAGTCTCGAGGCGCTCGCTGGTGCACCGCAGCTGGAGTCGATCGACGCGTCTCGTAGTCGTGTGGAGACGATAGACGGTCTGAGTCACTGTCCTCGCCTCACCACTGTCAACTTCAACTGCTGTGACCACTTGAGGAGTCTCGAGTCGCTCGCTGGTGCACCGCAGCTGGAGTCGATCGACGCGTCTCGTAGTCGTGTGGAGACGATAGACGGTCTGAGTCACTGTCCTCGCCTCACCACTGTCAACTTCAGATCCTGTTATCACTTGTGGAGTCTCGAGTCGCTCGCTGGTGCACCGCAGCTGCAGTCGATCAATGCGTCAGGCAGTCGTGTGGCGACAATAGGCGAGCTGAGTCGCTGTCCACGGCTCACCAGCGTCAACTTGAACTTTTGTGACAGGCTGGAGAGTCTCGAGGGGCTGGTTGGTGCACCGCAGCTGCAGTCCATCGAGGCTTCTTCCAGTGGCGTGCGGACTATCGGTGAGCTGCACCGGTGTCCACACCTCACCACCGTCAAGTTCTCTTGTTGCTCAAAGCTGACGAGTCTGGAGGGGCTTGTTGGAGCACCGCAGCTGCAGACGATCTGCGCCTCCAACAGCAATCTTGGCGGGAGCAATTCTCCGCACGGCTCTGCTTATCTGTCCGAAGTGTTGTCGAGCATCTTTCGAGAGTTCACGCGCTTCATGACGCCCAGTGGCGCACCACAGGCGCAGTCGATTGAGGCTTCGGAGAATGATCCCAAGGCGATCGGCGAGCTGCACCGCTGTCCGCGACTCAGCAAAGTCAACTTCAACTGCTGTTACCACTTGGATAGTCTCGAGGCGCTCGCTGGCGCACCGCAGCTGCAGTCCATTGAGGCGTCCTGGAGTGGTGTGAGGACAATCGGCGAGCTACACCGTTGCCCGCGCCTCACCACTGTCACCTTCAGATCCTGTGACAAGCTGCGGAGTCTCGCGGGGCTTGTTGGCGCTCCAAGTCTGCACACCGTGGTGGCTCCACAGCATCTCCAATCGACATGGCGTGAACACCAGAGCCACGACTGTGAGGGACTGGTCTGAGAAGGGTGCGGTGCCGCTGTGGGGAGTGTCCCGCCGCTTTTTGGTTTCCACTGGTGCGGCAGAGAGCGTGCTGCTGGAAGTGTGGTAGTACGTCGTCCGCACCTCCGTCATCTGGCATCAACTCCACGACGGTGTGTGTTAGCGTGGCGGTTGACCAGGCTCAGTGGTGGCACGGAGTCACTTGGCGAGCAAAGCTCTGCTGAGACGACAATGTGCATGATCGTCTCCTTCAGTCGCTACGTTGTGTTTTTGTGTGTGTCGTGTGTCGCAGAGGTCACGTCCACCGCGGTCCTCGCACACCTGATTTCGGTCTTTTTTTGATGTGGTTTCTGTGCTCTTCTTTCCTCTTCTCTTCTGCTCTTCTCTTCTGTTGTCTTTGTTTGTTTCGCCTTTTGCATTTTGCAACAAGCCGCTATTGCACACACTCTGCCGGTCTGCTCCTGTTGTGTGCAGGCGATGAGAGTGCGGTCTGCGTTGCGTGCACACAGACCCACCGACACTCTGACGCACAGAAGTGCGCTTTGCTCCTGCATCGGGTCAGCGCAGGTGTGACGATGGAGGAGTATAAGGAGGAGGAGCGCGTCTCGCTGTCCGCAACTCGTGTCGCTGCGGATCCATCACGCCGCGCACTCCACTGCTGTCGGATACACACACACACACACACATGCACACACACATGCACAGGTAGAGCAGAGGACAGCCCCTCCGTGACTTTGACTCCGCGTCTCGCTATCCACTCCACTCCTCTTCTTCTCCCCTTCATTTCTCTCACGGTTTGTTGTCCCCCCAATAAAACAACTCACCCATGCGGTGTCCTCATCGCCCAGACATCGAG